>NW_026844030.1:867219-1107636 GCF_029531705.1 Pantherophis guttatus
GCCACTCCTTGCTTCCTTCTCCTTTCCCATTGGCTCCTTTAAAAGGGTGCCTCCAACCTACAAGGCAGGCATTGCTAACCTCAGATGCTCCCGGCCCTTCCAGGCAGACCAGATAGGAAATACAACCAATGAACTAATTCTATTGTACCACATTAACTGATTTTTTTAACTCTGAGAGTACAATTCCCCCACTGTTATTTTTACAGTCTATAACAGTGATGGCGAAAGGTCACATGGAAATGTTGTGCACGCATGTGCGTGCTCGTCAGGGCCGCGCTATGGAAAAGCCGAACTTCTGAGTTCTGGCATCCATGCGCAATCAGCTAATCAGATTTTGGCACTGCCATGCTTGCAAAGGACAGCTGATCATCGCACACGCATGCGCGCCAGAAACCTGGAAGACAAACAGGCAAGGCCGCGCGTGCCGGGTGACACAGCTTCGTGTGCCACTTTGGCCACGCGTGCCCTAGGTTCGCCATCATGGATCTCTTAACATAAAAGGATCCCTTTGGAGTTTCTTGCCTCACCCACTATCCAGTTGTGGGCTCTGCTGCCTATTATCTGACCATCTCCTAGGCAGCCGGTCAGTTCCCAAGGTCTTTCCCACAGCAATCCCATGAAAGATACCAATTTCTCTGCTAAAGCTTTCTTGGCAAATTTCCTGACAACATCTGCCAACCTGTTTGCTGACCAAACTCTGGACTCTAATTTAGCAAATATTCTATTCTCAGAAAGGTCATAACGATACCGATGACATACTTTTCCCAGTTTGGCTTTGCACTCTGGGTCAACCGGAGCTTTTCCCTTCACGGTCAATGTTTTTACTGCCTCTGTAGGTGAAAAATAATAATAAAATACCCACTTTGCATTGAACAGAGGTGGCATTTGGCTACAAGGAGCTTAGGCTGACATCCTACAATCTAAGCATTAAAAAAGAACAGGTCCTTACTCCTTATGATCCTACGTCTCTGGGCTTAAAACAAAATACACTTAATTAAAGGGGTATTTCAGCAACTCTAACTTCTTATGGGGGAGGAACAATGGATCGGAGATTAAAGATCCTGAGATTGTCAGCTGGAAAGTTGACAGCCTAGGTTCGAGGAGTGCTGCGCGACAGGGAGAGTTCCCGTTACTGGCTGCAGCTCCTGTCAACCTAGCAGTTTGAAAGCATGCAAATGCGAGTAGATTAATAGGTACCACTTTGGTGGGAAGGTAACAGCATTCCGTGTGCTTCGGCATACAGACTTGCTGGCCACATGACCACAGAAGCGTCTTTGGACAACACTGGCTCCCTCGGCTAAGAAACGGAGATGAGCACCATTCCCTGGAGTCAGACGTGACTGGACAGGGGGAACTTTTATCTTTTAACTTCTTATGAGATTCCTAATTGCAGTTCCTATTACCAACCTCCCCACCACGTATTTATTTCCGAAGAACCAAGCTGTTCTTTCCATCTCACCCTCATGCACTGATCCCCAAAATCAATTTTTTTGGCACCTACCCATCCCATCTCCTTGCCCCCGAGATGTAGGGGCATCTAATTCAGTCTGGGACTTCTTAGCAGGAACCAATGTACTGGCCTCCAAATCACTGCTGCTCAGCAGGGATCCCACCTCTGCCTCTGTTGCATCTGAATGAGGAATAACAGTAACAGAGTTGGAAGGTACCTTTTGAGGTCATCTAGTCCAACCCCCTGCTCATGCAGGAGACCCAGACTAGGGACTCGAACCGCCGACCTTTCTGATCGACAAGCTCAGCGTTTTAGCCACTGAGCCACCTAGCCAGGCTAGGTGAAAAAAAAAGGGAAAGGCAGAATGGAACAGAGGTGTTAACTGTTGTTTCCATTCCTATGTAAGGATAGAGGGGAAGGGGCCCCGGGGCCAAATCTACACTCATAGATTTTCACTTGCAAGGAGTGACAGAGCCCGGTCGAAGTTCTATAGTTCAATTCCCAGCATAACAATAAATTTCTGCACAGGTACCCTTTTGACTTACAACAGTTAATTTAGGGATTATTCAAAATTACTTACGAATGTTGCAGCATCCCCAGGGTCATGCAATTAAAAGCTAAAATGCTGGGCAACGGGTTCATATTTACGACGTGGGCAGTGTCCCAGGGTCATGTGATCGATTCCCCCTTTGTGACCAGATTCATCTAATATAAGAAGCATATTACTCGCTGAACAACTGCACGGATTCACTTAACAACTGTGGCAAGAAAGGTCGTAAAATGGGGTGGGGGGGAAACCCAACGCTGGCTATTGGGGGCGAGTTATTGGCCCCCACGGATAGGGCTCGCAACTTGGGCGTCCTCCTGGATGCACGGCTGTCTTTAGAGAGCATATGACGGCCGTGGCCAGGGGGGCTTTTTATCAGGTCCGCCCGATTCGCCAGTTGCGTCCCTTTCTGGATCGGGATTCCTTACGCACAGTCACTCAGGCACTCCTCACTTCCCGCCTGGACTACTGCAATGCTCTCTACATGGGGCTCCCCTTGAGGAGTACCCGGAGGCTCCAACTGGTGCAGAATGCGGCCGCGCGGGGGATTATGGGAGCGAGGGGTCGCTCCCATGTGACACCTCTCCTGCGTGAGCTGCATTGGCTTCCAGTGGTCTTCCGGGTGCGCTTCAAGGTGTTGGTTACCACCTTTAAAGCGCTCCATGGCATAGGACCTGGGTACTTGCGGGACCGCCTTCTGCCGCCGATAGCCTCCCACCGTCCAGTACGCTCCCACAGAGAGGGACTCCTCAGGGTGCCGTCGGCCAGGCAATGTCGGCTGGCGACCCCCAGGGGGAGGGCCTTCTCTGTGGCAGCCCCCGCCCTCTGGAACGATTTGCCCCCGGAGATAAGAAGGATATCGGATCTTCGGGTCTTTCGCCGAGCCCTGAAAACTCTTCTTTTCCAGCAAGCAGGGCTGGTGTGAACCCCGCCCCCCTTTTTTAGTTTTTAATGGTTATTAATTGTTTAGTTTTAATTTGTTAATGGGTTTTAATTCGCACTGTTTTAATTCGGGCCAAAGTATATAATTCTTTTAATTAATTTTAAATTTTGTATTGTTATGTATTTTAGTTTTGGCTGTGCACCACCCTGAGTCCACTAGGAGAAGGGCGGTATATAAATTGAATAAATAAATAAATAAACTTAACGAATGTCTCGCTTAGCAACATAAATTTTGGGCTCCACTGTGGCCGTAGGCCGAGGACTACCTGGACTCCAATACCTGACTCCTTGTATTCCATCCGACGTTCAAATTTAGTCTGCTGGTTTGTCTGCACCATGCGGGCCGTGTCCAGCTTGTAGCATTTCTGACCGAATGTCAAGTCCACTGTGGGTTCCCGGTCACCATTTTTGGCTGCCTGTAAATCCAAGCAGGTAGCAGCAGGGTATGGAATCCACTCATTTTCCTGGTCTCCTTCCCATTGCCAGACGAAATCTGCTCCCATGCGGGCGAAGAAGAGGAAAAGGAGAAAAAGAAACTGAATTAAATATAAGAAGTCAAAGCTAAACATCTCTCAGGGGTTGAATAGGAAGAGAAATGAGAAACCAGCTTGTCTTACAGGTAGTCTCTTATCCAAATAAAAGTTTATCAGCAAGTAAGGAGTATCAGAATTCACTGTCTTGTGCCCATGTAGGGATTCCAGATTAATTGCCTGTTTGACTCCTTCCTCTGGCTCAGCCAGTCTCTCTTGTACATGTAGCCATGTTTTATGATAAAGTAGTCCTCGACTTACAACAGTTCAATAGTTTAGTGACCGTTCAAAGTTACAACGGCACAGAAAAAAAGAAACTTATGACCGTTTCACACTTACGACCTTTGTTAGTATCCCCATGATCAAAATTCACATGCTTGGCAATTGGTTCATACTTATGATGGTTGCATTGTCCCGGAGTTATGTGATCTGCCTTTGTGACCTTTTGACAAGCAAAATCAATGGGAAAGCCAGGTTCACTCAACAACTGTGTGGCTAACTTAACAACTGCAGTGATTCACTTAACAACTGTGCCAAGAAGGGTCAGAAAATGAAATAACACTCACTTTTAAAATTTTCTCTCACTTAATGACAGAAAATTCTGTTATATGTGGCTGTAAGTTGAGGACTATCTGTTGTTTTGTCCAAACCCAGGGCTTACTTAAACCTTTCCGGATGACATATAGTCCTTGAACCTATGACCACAACTGGATGAGAATTTCCATTGTTAAGCAAGATGGTTGTTAAATGACCATTTATTTAACATTTTTGCCACTGTTGCTAAGCAAACCATGCGGTCATTAAGCGAATCCGCCTTTCTCCATTGACTTTGCTTGTCAGACGACAGGTGGGAAGGTCAGCAACGGTGATCACGTGACCCAGGAAGCTGCAACTGTGATAAATAGGTTCCCCTTGCCAAGCATTTGAATTCTGATCAGGGTGACTGTGAGAAGGCCGCAACGGTTGCAAGACTGGACACAAGTCATTTTTTTCTAGGTGTTCAACTCTGAGAAGTCCCTAAATGAGTTATAAATCAAGGAACGCCCCCCCACCCCGCCCTGTATGAGAATCAAAGGCCAGGACCAGTTATGGTGGGCGCTGGCAATGTTGACCTAAAGAGCAGAATACAGATGCAATAAATACAGGCAGTCCTCAATTTACAATCACAACTGATCCCAAATTCCCTGTTCCTAAGCGAGACATTTCTTGTGCGTTTAGTCCCATTTTACGACTCTTCTTGCCACAGTTGTTAAGCGAATCGCTGCAGTTGTTAAGTTAGCCACGCAGTTGTTAAGTAAATCCAGCTTTCCCAATTGCCTTTGCTTGTCAGGTCGCAAAGGGTGTGTGGGTGTCACATGACCCCTGAACAAGGCAACCGTCATAAACATGAGTCAGCTGACAAGCGACTGAATTTTGATTTACGTGACTATGGGGATGCTACCGTATTTTTCCCAAAAATAAGAGCGGGGTCTTATATTAATTTTTGCTCCAAAAGACGCATGAGGGCTTATTTTCTGCTGAGGGGTTATTTTCGGGGAAATACGGTACTAAACATGTCCACCTGAGAATTTTAACTGGGGCTTATTATATTTTACGAGCATCCTGAAAAATCACGCCAGGGCTTATTTTCATGTTAGGTCTTATTTTCAGGAAAACACAAGGTACAAGTGTGAAAAATGGTCATCAGTGATTTTTTTTTCCCCTGGGCCGTTGTAACTTCGAAAGGTCACTAAATGAACTGCTGTAAATTGAGGACTACCTATAGAATCAGAGACAGCAACTTACAGGATTTCTGATCACAGACAGCCACACGGACACGGTTCTCCAGGCCGCTCTCCTTGTTCCGCAGCAACATCCTGCACAGGTCCACTTGGTCGTCTCCTAAGTTTTCGGCCAGTTTCTGTGCCCTGCAGAGAACACGAGAGTTTGCATTGCAATCTCACCAACCAATTCCAGGCCCGCCACATTATTGTTTTTCTACTTCTCCTCCTCCTCCAGGAAGCCAACTTACCGAATTGCTTGGCTCAGGATCTCACTCTGCTCAGGTGGGAATACCTGCCATTGGTTGCCACTGATCTCGTGTTCCCAGCGCAGGTCAGGTTGAGTCCCTGCCTCGTCAGGCTGGACTCTGGAAGTCATTCGCTTCCTCTTCATCCCTGTGACAGCAACACAACACACACGTAAGCGGACAGGTTGTCAATTCAGAGGCCCCCAACCTGGCGCTGAAGATAAGCTGCAATAGCAATAGCTGTTCTGCCCCAGCTACGGACCCCAAAGAACGCAGCACACACGAAGTCCGTTCAAACCTTAATTTATTGAATAAACCAGTCTTTTACAACAATGGCTATTAATTAATTGCATTAACAGCCGTCAAGAATTCAAAGAATAATAACTGAAAACTTACTATGGTTGGCAGAATGCCCAGAAGCAATTTGCAGGAAGCTGGTAAGATAAGCAAGACACGACACGAAGGTATGTGAACTAAGTTGTTCCCTGCAAATTAGTTCAGTCGGCGTTCCTCCTTAAATAGGCTAAGGGAGTGGCCAATTAGCCCCAAGCCTTACTCTCGAGGAGACCTCCTCCTGAGGAGCCACCCCTGCCTTTTGGCAGCTCTGCGCGCCCGTGCATCGAGAAGAGGCTCCTCTTCTCCATCCTCTTCACTTAAAGGAGCTTCTGGAGGTTTTGAAGGTCCTGGCTGAATCCCTGCCTTTGACACCACATCTTCTCCAGCCTCCTCATTGTCCGACTCGAGTGCCACTCGAGTTGGACAATGCAGCACCACATCAGCCTCCTTGCTGTCTGAATCAGCTACTAACTGCAGTAGCTGCGTACGGACCACAACAATAGCACTTAAGACTAACTGTACAGATAGCCCTCGACTTACGACCGCAATTCAGCCCAAAATTTAGTCTGTTAAGTGAGACATTTCTTAAGTATTTTGACTCATTTTACAACTCTCTCACCACAGTTAAATGAATCAGTACGGTTGGTAAATTAGCCACGTGGCTGTGAAGCAAATCTGGGCTTTCCCGTGGATTTTGCTTTTCAAAACGGTCGCAAAAGGCGATCACGTGGGACGCATCAATGGTTGTAAACATGAACCAGTTGCCAAGCATCTGAATTTGGATGAGGTTATCATGGGGACTCTGCAAAGGTCGTATGTGTGAAAAATGGTCATAAGCAGAGGTGGTATTCAATCGGTTCAGGTGAATTGGTAGCAGAGATCTCTCACCTGCCCCAGTGCTATGCTGTCTTATTTAGGCATGTTTTTGAGGACAGGCACGTGCGCGGAAAGCGCACACACAAGCAAAGCACATGCACGGGTGTGCGTGTGCACGCGTGCGGGCCAAACCGGTGGTAACAAAATGTGAAACCCATCGCTGGTCGTAAATCACTTCAGTGTCGTTGTAACTTTGAACAGTCACTAAATGCACTGTTATACATCGAGGACTACCTGCATATATTGCCCCATAGTGCTTTACTGCACACTCTGGGCAGTTTACAATGTCAGCTTATTGCCCCCAATAATCTGGCTCCTCATTTTGCCGACCTCGGAAAGATGGAAGGCCGAGTTAATCTTCAGTCTTGTCGGGATCGAACTCTAGGCGGTGGGCAAAGTTTGCCTGCAATACTGCCTTCTAACCACTGCGCCACCATGGTGCTAAGCTGCAACCATTATCCCATTTCTGCAAAAGGGAAGATGCGTTTCTTTGTCTGCCCCGTTCCTGGGCACTGTGTAGCCAGCCATTCTTGAGATGCTATAGTAGAAACTCCCAATATAGATAGCTCTCAACTTACAAGGGTGTGTTTAGTGACCAAAGTCACAACGGCACTGAAAAAACTGACTTATGACTGTTTTTCTCACTTACCACCATTGCAGCATCCCCATGGTCATGTGATCAAAATTCAAGATTTTTGGCAACTGGTTCATACTTATGACGACGGCAATGTCCTGGGCTCGTGTGATCCCCTTTGGTGACCTGACAAGCAAAGTCAATGGGGGAGCCAGATTCATTTAACAACCGTGGGACTAAACTTAACAACTGCAGAGTTTGCCTTAACCACTGTATCCAGAAAGGTCGTAAAATTGGACAAGCTCACTCGGCAGCAGAAATTTTGAGCTTAAGTGTCACTGTAAATCAAGGCCTATCTGCAAGCTGTTTTTCCTGCCTCTAAAACCAAAGTGAATGTCATAATAACCTTGCTATCTTTAGAGAACCACAAGATTATTATCTTCCCGTAAGAGCGTTTTTCACTACCTGTTGTAAAAAGCATTTTTTTCAGCTGCTGGGCAAATGTGTTGCAGATTTGAATCAGGTGAGAATTACTTAACCAGGCCTTTTAGGCACTTACGGATGGTTTTGTAGGAGCAGAGTGTGCATTCAGCATCATCAAGAGAGTGGGCTTTGAAACATTTCAGGTTCTTGCAGCAAATACATCATCTTACAAGTCTGAAATGAGTCTGTAATTAAGTGTTCCTTGTGACTGCTTGAAGACTAACAAGCCTATGTGGATTTGTGCATTATAATGCACCCCTTTTGCTATTTTCCCCCCTATAATAAAGCCACTGGTTTTGTAAATACCCTACAACTTATTTTTCCATCACTACCATTGATATAATCACCCTTTCCCACTGGAATACAAGAAGACATTTCTTTTCTTATCTATTTTCTCATCTATTCAGTGGTAAAATTTCCTAATAGGTGTGCAGTGTGTTTATGAGGGTTTTCTGAAACTTCATTCCTGGCTTTTTTCAAAAAGCAACTGGATTTTCTTGGTTTTTAATTTGAAAACATTTCGCTTCTCATCCGACAAGCTTCCTCAATTGTAACTAATGGGCAATGGAAGGATGAATATTCTTTGCAGCCATCTGTTAACACTCTCAGAGTCATTGAGGCTACTCTGGGGTTTATCTATATTCTTAGGGTCACCTGAATCGAGAGTGTAATTTTTGGGATTGCATTCTACACAGGACATAGAGTGTGTCGTATCCCTCTCCCTCTGTTCAGGGAGGACCAGTGGTGCTATTCAGAAGACTCTGGAGAACCGGTAGCTGAAATTTTGAGTAGTTCGGAGAACCAGCAAATACCATCTCTGGCTGGCCCCAGAATGGGGTGGGAATGGGGATTTTGCAGTATCCTTCCCCTACCATGCCCACCAAGCTACACCATACCTGCCAAGCCAAGCCACGCCCACCAAGCCATGCCCACAGAACCAGTAAAACAATTTGAATTCCACCACTGGGAAGGACTATTCAATTTTAATATAGATGGCCTCTGGCTCCTCTTTCAAATCAGGTCCTCTGAAAACACCAATGTGGTATATGCAGTGCAATGCAACCAGACAAGTCCAGACTTGTGGAAACCAGACATTGGGGAAACAAAACAACAACCACTTCACAAACGCATGGTACAGCACAACAAACTCATCAGGACAGGAGTCAACAGTCCATTTGGATCTGAAAAGCAAGCGTCACGCTTTTGAGGACAGCCAAATTCACATTCAGGACAGAGAGAACCACCTGTTTGTTTGAAAGAGGAGTTCCAAGAGGCCATTTATGTTAAAATAGAACAGCCCTCCCTCAACAAATGGGAAGGGATACAACACAATCTATCCCCTGCTTACAACACAGTCTCAAGAAGGTCCCACATCGATTTGAACTCTGATTCAGGTGACTCTGAGGATACAGACAAACCCCCAAGTGCAGAGGTGGTATTCAGCAGGTTCTGATCAGTTCTGGAGAACCGGTAGCGGAAATTTTGAGTAGTTTGGAGAACCGGTAAATACCACCTCTGACTGGTTCCACCCCCATCTAGTCTCTGCCTCCGGAGTCCCAGCTGATCGGGAGGAAACAGGGATTTTGCAGTAACCATCCCCTGGAGTGGGGTGGGAATGGAGATTTTATAGTATCCTTCCCGTGCCACACCCACAGAAATTTGAATCTTACCAGGCCCAAGTGGTCTCAAGGACTGGCAGAGACCTAACAATCAACCTTCAGAGTGCTAAGGTCTAAATGTTTGTAAAGAATATAAATCCTTCCATTCCCCACCAGTCAGAACTGTGGAAGCTTCTTGGATGAGAAGCAAAATGTTTTCAAAGAGAGAAAAAAACCCTTTTAGTTGCCTTTTAGAAAAAGCATTTTTGGAATAACCACGACCTGGATGATTCAGAATCTCTATAGATACCTATTCTTGAAACTTACTATCCCCCCAAAATGGTTTGCCAGCCACTTTTCTTAGTACTGTACCCTTTTATTATGGCTTCTAAGTGATCTTTAGCAATATTAGCAATGGCTGGCCAGTTGCATGGGAGTTACAGGTAATCCTCAATTTACAACAGTTATTTAATGACCGTTTGGAGTTACAATGGCACGGAAAACTTTTTCGCCCTTACAACCATTACAGCATCCTTACAATCATGGAATCAAAATTCAGACACTTGGCCACTGGTTCATAATTACGATGGTTGCAGTGTCCCACGGTCATATGCTCCCCTTTTGTAATGGGGAAGCCAAATTCACTTAATAACCCTGTTATTAACCCTGTTAATTTAACTGCTGTAAAAGGGGACAAACAAATCACTTAACCAATGCCTCACTTAGTAACAGAAAAAGTTTGGTCTCAGTGGTGGTTGTAAGTCGAGGACTACCTGTACTGTACACTCTGCACATGCTCAGAACTTCCCTGATCCCAATCAGAACAGCAGGTGAATATTCTCATCAGGTTAAGCCCACATTCAGATTCGTTTTCGGCGGGAGAGTCCGCTCCATTCACCCATCCTGATTAAATTTTGCAAAATGTATTTTTAAAATTTTAAATAAACTATTTAAATAGAAGATAAAAATTTGCAAAAAAAAAAAAGCCAGCTTACTTGAAACCTATTCAGTCCACCGGGAAACCTTAAGCATGCATTTTTTGCTCCTCTCCCCACTTTTCTTTGCTTGACTCCTATTCCCAAATCCCCAACAAGCCACCAAAACGCGCCTACCCTCGACCCCGTCTATTTCTTAACAAGGTTTATTTTACTGCAAACAAGAGTTTTTGCAACTTTGCCCCCCTTATCTCCCCTCCCCTTGACGCTAATGCAAAACTAGCTTCCCGCTTCGTGCGAACGCTTCTCTCCGTGTTTGCTTTTTTGCAATCAACCGGGCACTCACCGGCAACTTCCGCTCGCGCTACCCTGGATAAAGCCTTCCGCCTTCCTCTTGCAGGCGCCTTCCCGGGAACGTTCTACAATCCGGGAAGACTCCGCCCCTTTTCAATTTGCAGTCGTCAAATTTGCATATGCGCGACGACGCTGGGAAAAAAAAAAAAAGAATCCGCGCGGAAGAGGAGGAGGAGCGGAAGCGATCCTCGGCCATCCATTGGCTGAAACCTGCTCGGATGGAAGAAGAAGAAGAGGGAAAATTTGCATATGTGAAGATTTGCATATGTGAAGAAGTGCATGATGGTCGCCGCTCCAACTAGAAATATCCGTTCTCCATCCCCTGTTTTGTCCCGAGAGGCGCGTTTTACAATTTGTAAAGCATTGTATATTTTAGTGAAAGGATCTAGTTTTCTCGTGTTTGCAACTGATACCAATGACATCGGGCATGAATCAATAGCCACCCTAACTTTTCTGAAGAGTGAGCATTAGTGGTTATATAAGGTATGGAGTGAAAGTAGTAGATAATTGCTGGGAGGAAGCTCTCCGTAGAGGCCACGTGCTGGGTGTCCATCACCCTTTCTCCCGCCTCTGGGAAGGTCTGAGGGAAGGGCCAAGTTGCCACCCTAGCAGGGTGCCGCCTTCTGAAGGTGGGTGAGTTCCCAGCAATGCGGGTCTCAATCAAGCCCTAGAATTGAGGCAGGAGAAGCGGCGAGGGGTCCGGCTCCTCCCCGCGGATGTCTCAGTGGCTTGATGGGGATTTGGGAATGACTCACGGCCGGCAGCTTTGAGTACAATGGGAAGAGGTGAAGCACCGCCAGCTTCATAACCCAATTCAGACTAGTCTCCCCCCAGTATTTTCCCTGCTTGTACTTCAACGTTATTTTGTAAAAGGTTTTGCCATCCATTTGCTCTATTTCTCCCGTTCTTCTGGAGGACGTCTGCAGAGCGTCATGATGGAGACAACAATTTAGGAGAAATTTCATCTGAACTAGTGGAGTAAAATCAGAATAACAGAGATGCAAGGGACCTTAAAGGTCATCTAGTCCAGCCGCCTGCTCAAGCAGGAGACCTTATAGCATTCCAGATAAGTGGCTGTTCAGTCTCTTCTTAAAAGCCTCCAGTGATGAAGCACCCACAACTTCTGGAGGCAAGTTGTTCCACTGGTTAATTGTTCTCACTGTTAGGAAATTTCTCCTTAGTTCTAGGTTGATTCTCTCCTTGGTTAGTTTCCAACCATTGTTTGTTGCCTTGCCTTCAGGTGCTTTGGAGAATAAGTTGACCCCTTCATCTTTGGGGCAGCCCGTCAAATATTGGAAGACTGCTATCGTATCTCCCCTTCTTTTCACTAGAGGAAGCCCAATTCCTTCTCCACTGCATGGAATGGCATGGAAGACCAGGCCATTCATCCAGTAGTGGGATTCAGCCGGTTCGCACCACTTCGGGAGAACCGGTTGTTAACTTTCTGAGCGGTTTGGCAAACTGGTTGTTGGAAGCAATCATTAGGGCAGAGAACCGGTTGTTAAATTACTCAAATCCTATCACTGCATTCATCCATGAAAACTGGCCTTCAGGCTTAGCATTCATTATCTATGCAATGCTCATTAGTCCTACAGAAACCCATGAATTTGTACAAATCAACTTTATGATCAGAATAGCAAAGGATAGTTTTCTAAAACAACAGTATGACATGGGGGAAAAAAATCCAAACAAAGCATACACCACAGACATATTTGAAGATTTATTTCTTTATGTTTTATATGTATTTTGCAGATTGTATGAAAGTTTCTGAAATACCCTGTTTTCCCCAAGATAAGACATCCCCTGATAATAAGCCCAATCAGGCTTTTGAGTACTTATTTCAGATATATATATATATATTTGTTCCATTGCTCCTGGAAGCACGAAGCCGAGAACACCAGCCTGAAGATGACGAATGAGACTTCGTCGAAACGTCGCCAAGACACTTCCAATTTTACGTGGGAGAAGACCCGAATAACCAAAGACCTACATACAAACACCCGCGAAAACCTGAGAATATATATATATATATATATATATATATATGTATGTATGTATGTATGTATGTATGTATGTATATGTATATGTATATGTATATGTATATGTATATGTATATGACAGGGTCTTATTTTCGGGGAAACACAGTTGCAATGGCACTTATATATCACTTCAAAGTGCTTTTTATAGCCCTCTCTAAGCGGGTTACAGAGTCAGCATATTGCCCCCAACAATCTGGGTCCTCATTTTACCCACCTCAGAAGGATGGAATCTATTAGAAGTGAATAATTAAATTGAATAGTATAGGAAGGATTTGACAGAAGATAATTCTTTTATGTGGATGTGTAGTTAGGTCAGGACTTTTCCCGTCTCTATTTTCAACTCATCCTTGAAAATATGGCAGGTGTCCTTTTTGCAGGAACCATACGTTTCAGAGTTCTATGTATTGTACATAGGAAAAAAAGGGATTTGTCACGATGATAAATCTGGGAAATTAATTCTAGGCACAGTGGGACTTTGTGCTAATGTTAGATTACAGTCTCCAATATTGCATAGAATACATAGGAAGACATTCTGGAGGTCACCTGGCCCGATATCCTGCTTAGTCCAAGATTTGACCTACAATTTGGACAGATTCCTCTCCAGCCTTTATTTGAAGGCTTCCAGTGGAAAAATAACATTCCACATCTTGGAAAAGATGGCTTCAATGGTAGAAAGTTCTTCCTCAAATCTAGTGTAAATCTGCTCACTCTTCTAATCTGACAACCTTTTGTATATTTTATTTATTTATTTGTTTGTTTATTTATTTATTTATTTATTTATTTATTTATTTATTTATTTATTTGATAATATTTATATGCCGCCCTTCTCCCGAAGGACTTGGGGCGGCTCACAGCAATAAAACAAGACAATAAACAATGTTAAAAATCCAATTTAATATCCCCAAATTAAAACTATAGCTCCCAAATAGATCAGAAGATTTGCTGAAAAAGCCATGTCTTCAGGTCACTGCGGAAAGAGCGGAAGTCAGGGGCCGTTCGGAGCCCAGTGGGTAACTCGTTCCAGGGGGTCGGTGCGGCCACAGAGAATGCCCTCATCCTGGGCGCCACCAACTGACATTGTCTGGCTGATGGCACCCGGAGGAGGGCAGTCCAATGTGAGCGCACTGGCCTATGGGAGGCCGGTAGAAGGTGGTCCTGCAAGATCTGAAGAATGCTATTCTTCAAAGATGCTTTTTTTTCCAAGAGGCACACCTGGACTTCCTTTGCTTTTCCTTGAAGACATTTCGTTTCTATCCAAGAAGCTTCTTTAGTTCTGAAGAACTGAACTGAAGAAACTTCATGGATGAGAAGCGAAATGTCTTCAAGGAAAAGCAAAGAAACAAAGTTGGAAAAAAAGCATCTTTGGAAAAACTGTGATTGGATGACTGAGAATCTCCATAGACATCTTCGCTTAGCATTTTCTTTTGCAAGCTATGTATATATCCAGCTCCTTTAAGTATTGATAACAGGACTGGGTTCCTAATAGTTCCTTCTCTGAACCACATGAAAATATGTTGAATTAACTTCTCACAGCATGCTACTACTTCTCTAATTATAAATACAAAAAAATACTATCCATACAGGTTGTGATTATGACGTCTGCAAAAAGGGGCCCATGTCATGTTACAAATTCACAACTATGTGGTCCTGATACATACCTGGTCCACGGTATAATTGGACCACTTGAAAAAGCGCGAGTGAATAATAACAAAGGCATTAAGAAGAAAGAAATGATTGAGCCCACCTATATTTATACAGATAGACCTTGACTTACAACTATTCATTTAGTGACTATATGAAGTCACAATGGCACTGAAAAAAGTGACTCATGACCGGTTTTTTTTACACAACTGTTGTAGCATCCCCATGGTCATGTGATCAAAATGTGGATATTTGGCAACTGGTTCATATTTATGACAGTTGCAGTCAGGGGTGAAATGCTGCCGGTTCGGACCGGATCACCCAATCTGGTAGCGATGGAGGCGGGTGGTTCGGAGAACCGGTAGCAAAAATCCCTGCACCCCTCCCCCCACCATTGCCCAGCTGAGCCGCGCAATCATCAGAGGCTTTCTTTTTTTAATTTTTAAAAGCATTTTTTCTACAACCTCTTCAGCTGAAAAAATGCTTTTAAAAGTTAAAAAAAAAAGGCTCTGCGGATCACGTGGCTCAGCTGGGATCGTCAGAGGCTTTTAAAAGCATTTTTTTCTACAACCTCTTCGGCCGAAGAGGTTATAGAAAAAAATGCTTTTAAAAGGAAAAAAAGCCTCTGCGGATCAGGCAAGTCAGCTGGGATCGTCAGAGGCTTTAAAAGCATTTTTTTTACAACCTCTTCAGCTGAAGAGATTGTAGAAAAAATGGTTTTAAAAGTAAAAAAAAAAAGTTGGCCATGCCCACTCAGTCATATTACCCCCCCACCAAGCCACACCCACAGAACCGGTAGTAACAAATTTTACATTTCACCACTGGTTGCAGTGTCCTGGGGTCATGTGATCATCTTTTGAGAACTTTGACAAGCAAAGTCAATGGGGAAGCCAGATTCGCTTAACAACTGTGTTACTGACTTAACAATCGCGATGATTCACTTAACAACCGTGGCAAGCAAAGGCATAAAATGGGGCAGAATTCACCTAACAATTCTCTCACTTAACAACAGAAATGTTAGGCTCAATTGGGGCTGGAAGGTGAAGACAAGAGTACATTTTCTAGAAATTATCTGTTCGATAACTCTTTCCCAGTTGTATGGAAGAAAATTGATAGGGATTCCTATTAGATTCTTTCCAAATCTGAATAATGCCTTAATTTCAGGGGTGGGCTGCTGGGGGTTCGCAGGGATTTGGGAGAACATCTAGCTAAGGTTCTGTGCAGTTCGGAGAACTCCCAAATCCCACTCCTGGCTTGCCTGCTCACCCCTCCTCTCTCTTCCCAGGAGTCCCCACGTGACCCATTTTGGATGCAGGTAAGTGCAGGGTGCATGTGGAGGCTTGGGGAAGGCAAAGAATGGGCCTACCGGAAGTTCAGGAAGGCCAGAAATGGGCCCATTTCCAGCCTCCAGAGGGCCTCCAGAGCCTGGGGAGGCCGTTTTTGCCCTCCCGAAGGCTCGAGGAAAGCCTCCGGAGCCAGGGGAGGGCAAAAAGGACCCCCCCTGCCATGGTGCAGGAGGCCAACTAGGCCACACCCACCATGGTTACACCCACCATGGTTACACCCACCCAGCAACCAGGCAGCGAACCCCTTGCTAAAATTTTTGAAGCCCACCCCTGCTTAATTTAGCAGTATGAGCTGTACCCATGCAGTAGCTAGGTACGAAATTTGTGTGACCATGAAGTTTCCCAGTCAGGATTAGTGTCATTGAAATAGGAGGTTGGCAGATGCAAAGGGATATAATCATGGCAGCTGGACCCGGTCAGAGTAGGGGCACACGTCAACACGTAATAGAACCTAACGTGTCCATGTGGGAGGTAGCATTTGTGCCAGTTGCTAAGGCCTGACCTCAGCCTCCCACGACATCGATGTAAGAGTTCATCATGCCAGACTTCGCTGTCCCAAACCTCCATCACAAAGTTGTCATTGCCATCCAATGTGACAGCCCCAAAGTTCAGATTTTCTGACCACTGAGGATTGTTGTTCCCACCAATGACCCTAGTGCGCCTTTCCTGGTTTTGGAAAAAAAATTTGACGTAGGCATCGGTGGAGGAAAAATAGTCGCCCCAAAGACCGGATCCGCTGTGTACATGGAACCTGAGGTAAGCCCTGCCTACCTCAGTGCCACAACATTTGTCGTTGATGACACCGTTGGGTATACACATGCAAGTGCACTTTCGGACCCAACTGTTGAAGTTTTTGGGACAGCTTTGGCGACAGTCCCTCCTTAGGGCCCTTCTTCTAATGTAGCTCACAATGGCTTGCTTTAAAAAATTCCTCCTGGGGTCTGTTTTGTTCAACAAGGTGTGTAGAGGTAAAAGGGAATAAGACACCAACCCAGGTGTCCTTTTGGTACTCTCGATCCATTCCGTGAGATGGTGCACGTCTCTGCTTTCCGAGAAGAGCATCCTTTTGTGACCGCCAACTACCTCTGTGTGCTGGGTCAAATGAAGGTCGTGGAAGCTGGATTTAGATTTCCCGAACCAGAGCTTGGCACATTTGGAATGGAAGGAAATAGATCCCCAAAGCCCTCTATGTTTCAGGTTTGTCTCCATATCCAAACAGACCTTGACATTCTCGGCTGTGAGCCCCATTAAGGTCATGACACAAGTTTTCAAAGCCATCAAGTAACGAGCTCGTCCACCTAGATACACCCGGTTGATATAATGGGTGCCGTAGATATTGATGAAATGCTGGTATTCCTCAGGGTCATGATTGGGGGGCAACCTGCCGATGGTCTGAGCAAAATGGAAGGACAGCAGAGGATTCGTCTGAAGCCTCAAACTGCAAAGGAAAAGAATGAAAAATGCAGGATATTGTCAGCATATCACGATGGAGCCACTTTGCTTCTTTCAAACCTTAATGCTTTTCAATTTGCCAATGAACCGGGGGGGGGGGAGGAAAAGGGGGAAATGGAATGTGGAGAATGTATGCAGAGATCGTGAAAACATGGAAGCCATCAAGGTCACACTGCAGGTGCTTGAGAAAGAGATGGACTGTTCCCATAATAAAAGAACATCTCATAATTGGACAATGTGATCCACCAATGGTGGGGAAGAAGAAGAAGAAGAAAGTATTGTTTAACTGGGCAGGTATTTGTGCGGGAAACCAGAGCTGGTTTTGTTTTTTCAGTACCAACATGGTATATCCAATAAATTCCAATTTTCCAAAGAGTGTTTCTTGTTTTGGGTATGCTAATTGGACAGTTCTGTGTCAAAGGCAGCATACCAAATCACATTTCTTGCCTCAGCATTCAGCATGAGAAAGGAACATTATAACTGGTGGGATTCAGCTGGTTCGGGCCAGTTTAGCCAAACCGGTAGTTAAATTACAGGCTGACCCACCCCTTCTAGGAGTCCCCACGTGCCCCATTTTGGCTCCCAGATAAGTACAGGGAGGCCTCCTAGACTCAAAACAAGGTGCAGGGGGGTGGGGGGTGGCACTCCCCCCATGGCCCTCTTTCGCTCCCAGGAGGCCTCAAGGAGGCTTCCTAGGCCCATTTTCGCTTCCCAGAAGGCTTCAGGGAGGTCTTCTAAACCCAAAATGGGGCACAAGGGTGTGGGGCGCCCTCCCCCCGTGGCCTGTTTTTGCTACCAGGGGCGTGCAGGAGGCTGAGTGCCTGTCACACCCCCTGGCCAAACCCAACATGGCCACACCTATGCAGCCAGTCATTAGCGCAGAGAACCAGTTGTTAAATTATTTGAATCACACCACTGAACATGATGCAACAACCATGCTTTAAGATCAGATGCTCTCCGATGGTCAGTTAATGGGTGTGGGTTTCAGCAGGTTCTGACCAGTTCTGGAGAACCAGTAGTAAAAATTCTGAATGGCCCTGCCCCCGTCTATTCTCTGCCTTCCAAGCCCCAGCTGATTGGGAGGAAATGGGGATTTTGCACTAACCTTCCCCTGGATTGGGGAGGGAATGGAGATTTTACAGTATCCTTCCCTTGCCATGCCCACCAAGCCACGCCCACCAAGCCACGCCCACCAAGCCACATCCATAGAACCGGTAGTAAAAATTTTTGAAACCCACTACTGGTAGGGGTGCACTGCTACGTTTCATGTGGTGTTTGGAAAACATATTTTCTGGTGTCCCTTTCCTAATCTTGAAAAGTTTCTCTGAAAATGGGGGACTCCTTTTCATTTTTTCCATCATGACACCAACAAATACTTTACTGAGTGTATAACAGTCTATACAAAGTAATTCTCAATTTACAACCATTTGTTTAGTGACCAAAGTTATAACAGCACTAAAAAAAAGTGACTTATGGCCATTTTTCAAACTTACAACTGTTGAAGCATTCCTGTGGTCACGTAATCAAAATTCAGACACTTGGCAACTGGTATGTCCTAGGTCCTACGATCACCATGTATAACCTTCCTAACTGGCGTCCGACAAGCTGCGTCAATAGGGGAAGCCAGATTTGCTTAATGAACACATGATTCACTTAACAATTGCAGTGATTCGCTTAACAACAGTGGCCAAGGAAGCCGTAAAAGGGGACAAAACTCACTTAACAATTGTCTTGCTTTAATAATGGACATTTATTGTGGTCGTAAGTCAAGAAGTACCCAGAACCTGGTTGTCTGTTTCTTTCTGGAGTACCAGAGCTGCAATTTATTTTAAAGGTAACCCACAATAAGTATCAGTTGTCACCTACCGCGTTTCCCGAAAAATAAGACCCTGTCTTATATTTTTTTGAACCCTGAAATAAACACTTGGACTTATTTTTGGGGAGGTCTTATTATTTTGGGGCACGTGGAGCAAGACGGGGCTTCTCTTGCTGTCTTACCTGATTTCCAGCTCTCTCCCCCTAACCTTAACCAGGGAAAATGGCGGGGACCGGCTGTGCATGCATTTAAATATTTTCAGGGAAGGCTTATTTTTGGGAACGGCTTATTTTCAGGCAAGGGTTTATTTTGGGGGGAAGGGCTTATTTTCGGGGAAACACGGTACAATAAATATCTATTATAGACACCAACTTTCCCGTCTGTAATTACTTCTTTACCTATCTAGATTGTATCTGTAAAATTTTTACTTTAACCAAGTTCCTTGTTATGGGTTTGAAGCAGTGGTGGAATTAATTTTTTTTTACTACCGGTTCTGTGGGCATGGCTTGGTGGGCATGGCTTAGTGGGCATGGCAGGGGAAGGATACTGCAAAATCCCCATTCCCTCCCCACTCCTGGGGGAAGGATATTGCAAAATCTCCATTCCCATCCCACTCTGGGGCCAGCCAGAGGTGGTATTTGCTGGTTCTCCGAAGTACTCAAAATTTCCACTACCAGTTCTCCAGAACCTGTCAGAACCTGCTGGATTTCACCCCTGGTCTGAAGGTTTCATCCTGTGGTTTATTGTGGTCTTTGAAGTCTGTCATCAGATCATACCTGTCCACGGGTGATTTGAATTCATTTCCAAAAGTATATCCTCTTAACCAAAAATGGGTCTCAATTGTTTTCGCCCTGGAAGAGGCTGATTAATCTGGAATCCTCAACTCTTCAAACTGCTTCCAGCACAGTGGATTTATTTCCAGATACCATCATATTGCCCCCTAAATGGCATGAACCAGAAGGGACATTCTGGAGCTTTCTGGAACATTCTATTCCATTCCTGAATCAGGGCAGTTTTGCACATCTTTTGTGGTAATGGATCTCTCTGAAAAACCTAGCCCTAGGTTAGGGTTTTAGCCGTAACATTCTTATTCTCATTTTTAAAATTCTTTTATGCTGCTATTTTCGACATTGTAAGCTGCCTCAAGTTGCTGGATAGTGAGATTGGCCGACATATAAATCAAATCAATCAAATCAATCAATCAATCAATCAATAAGCAAGCAAGCAAGCAAGCAAGCAAACAAACAAACAAACAAACAAATACAGGTAGTCCTTGACTCAATTGACCCCAATTGAGCCCCAAATTTCCATCGCTGAGGAAGAAAGGTTGTTTAGTGAGCTTTGCCCCTTTTCGTGACCTTTCTTGCCAGAGTTGTTAACTGAATCACTGTAATTGGTAAATTGGTAACATGGTTGTTAAATGAATCTGGCTTCCTCCATGACTTTGCTTGTCAGAAGATTTCAAAAGGCAATGACATGACCCTGGGACACTGCAGCCATCCTAAATACATGCCAGTTGACAAGCGTCCAAAATTTTTGAGCACGTAACCCTGCCGATGCTGCAAGAATCATAGATGTAAAAACAACCCAGTGTGTTGTAACTTAGAATGGTCACAAAATGAATGATTTAAAGTTGAGGACTAACTGTAAATAAGGAGAACTCTATACAGATAGTCTTCGACTTTTTTTTTTTTTTTTAAATTTGATTTATATGCCGCCCTTCTCCGGAGACTCAGGGCGGCTTACAATGTGCTAAGCAATAGCCTTCATACTTTTGTATATTTATACAAAGTCAGCTTATTGCCCCCACAACTGGGTCCTCATTTCACCTACCTTAGAAAGGATGGAAGGCTGAGTCAACCTTGAGCCTTGGCGAGATTCGAACCTGCAGTAATTGCAGGCAGCTGGTCTTAATAACAGGGTGCTTTAGACTACTGTACTACCAAGGCGCTCTCTCTCTCTCTCTCTCTCTCTCTCTCTCTCTCTCTCTCTCTCTCCCTCCCTCCCACACCCCCCCTCCCCGCCCCCCCTCCCCCCCCCCTCTCTCTCTGACTTACAACTCAAAGTTACAATGTCACTGGAAAAAGTGACTTATGACCTGAGGTGGGATTCAGCCAGTTTGGGCCAGTTCAGCTGGTTCGGGCAAACGGGTTGTTAAATTGCTGGCTGGCCCCACCCCTCCACGAAATGTCTCACTTTGCAACATAAATTGTGGGCTCAATTGTGGTCAT
Organism: Pantherophis guttatus; assembly: GCF_029531705.1. The sequence continues at coordinate 888,378 of NW_026844030.1, forward strand.
AAATTGAGGACTTCCTCAATAATGAGCCTCTCCTTGTTCCCTCCAGGAGGTATCTGGCATCCGAAGAAACTTTCCCCCAAATAACTGGCGGAGCTCCATATCTGTACTAGTAAACAAGCAAGACATAATGGCATGGTCTGGCTGGCATTGTGGAACTCACTCAGTCTATGTTGCTATTAAATCTTGGCAGCGAGTCCATTAATAGAAATGTTTGTTTTCTTTTTAAGTAACCCTTATCTCTATCCTTTTTTTTTTTTGAGAACTAAGTACAAACAATATGTCCCTAGTTGCATTTGTGTGGGTGTTTTTTAACTCAGTTGACGAGATGGAATGTAACCCTGTCCATGACTGAGCTTGTCATGAGGTAAAATTTTACTCCTTTGGGATTTAGTTGCCTGGATTAATTATCTATTCCCCCCCTCTTACTCCAAATGGAGCCAGGAAATGAAGTGTGTTGGAGGAAGCAAAACGAGGAACATGAACTGAGCATAGCAACCTTATTCCTAAAATTGGTTGTAGCTACTCAGCAAACAGTAGTATGGGCTGATGGTTTGAGATCTGAGCTTGGCAATTTGGTAGCAAACATTTTGTCACCGTTCAAGGAGACATTGTCAGTGTACTTTGAATTGTGCTCGTCATTCAAAGCGCACTGACAATGTCTCCTCGAATGGTGATGAAACATTTGCCGCCAAATTGCTAAGCTCAGAGCTCAAAGCAACAGCCCAGCTACCAACCCGAGCTACTAATACCCTGTTTTCCCCCAAATAAGACATCCCCTAATAATAAGCCCAATTGGGCTTTTGAGCACATTGCAATAAGGCCAAGTGCTTATTTCGGGGTTCAAAAAAATATAAGACAAGGTCTTATTTTCAGAGAAACATGGAATTCAAGCACATTTCAAACAGTAGTATCTTTGGTGAGGAGAGCCCTTGAAATTCTGATGCTTAAGATGATCCCAGAAAGATCTTCAGAAATCCCATCTCAAACACAGCAGTTATCAAACTCATAGCCACAACCCTCATTCTTGGGTACATTCAGCTACAGCCTACCATCCATCCTGTTACAGGCAATCCTCAACTTACAACCATTCATTTAGTGAGCGTTCGAAGTTACACCAGCACTGAAAAAAGTGACCTATGCCCATTTTTCATACGGCCATTGCAGCAACTTCAGGGTCACGTAATCAAAATTTGGATGCTTGGCCACTGACTTTTATGTAGGATGATTGCAGTGTTTCAGGTCACATGATCCTCTTTTGCGACCTTCTGACAAGCAAAGTTAGTGGGGAGGCCTGATTCACTTAACAACCTAATTTAAGTGCAACGATTCATGTAACAACTGTGGCAAGAAAGCTCGTAAATTTTGGCACAATTTACTTAACAACTGTCTTGCTCAGAAATGGAAATTTGGGGTTTGATTGGGGGTCATAAGTCGAGGACTTCCTGTATTTGCATCCAAACACCAATGTGGGTTGTGCATATTGTGCACTCAGATGCAATGAAGAAATATAGTGTGTCTTCTTCAACATTTTGATTATGCCTATTAAACAGACTCTTCTAATTAACACATCTGATAGATTCATACCAGAGATCAAATAAAACCGGTCAAAGTTGCCTTGGGATATCTCTCATTTTAACTTCCATGAGTGTGTAACACAATCCTTCAATCCACTCCCCCACAAACTAATTTTGAATGGGAATACAGCAACACGGTGCCTCCAACTTTGATGTTATCAAAGAGGACCTTGTAGTTGGTGATACCAAAAGCGTCTGGGGGATTATGGAGAGACAGCAGCTATCTCGTTGGTCTTTGAATAAAGATTACTTGTCAGGATGACAAAGACTAATTCGTTCCCCTAACCAGTCCTAAAGCAAGAATGAATGGATTTGGACGCCAGTGTCTTCTGAGGTAATTGCAGTCATGCCATCAACACACATCAAGCATCTTGTCCCAATAGCTGATATTGGTAGTTGTAGTTGAACAATAGTAACCCCAAGCCTCTGAGATCTATCATGAGCTAAGCAACTTTTTATTCATAGCCCATTGGATGCTCCACAATAAAGGAGAATATTTGTAGTTCAGGGTTGAAAAGATGAAGCACTTTTGGGATAACCATGACCTGAATGACTGAGAATCTCCATAGACATTTAGCACTGATGATGTTACCTAATTTGGGTAATGAAAAGTCTGCAATAAAACAACCAAGCTCAGAGAGCATGAAGGACCCCTCATGTTCCACAATACCTTCTGGTCAACTCCAGTTCAGGAGGATGGAGCTGAAATTTGTTTCAATGTATGAAATTATTTCCTCTGGGGGAAAACTCAAATTCCGTAGCATCTCCTGAAAAGTTTTTTTTTCCCCCTCTCTAGCAAATTGGCTACTGCAGCTCCTCCTTTCCCTATTTATGCTTCGAAGTGCTTCGATGCTTACCTGTAATGTTCGCATGCAATCTCATTCCTCAGAAAGCTGTATCGGTCTTCGCGGGTTTTCTGATATGCCCAAATGGCTGTATTAGAGTGAGAGCCAGCAAAAGCAACCTGAGCTTTGAAGAACCCCAGGTCCTCCGTCATGAAATCCTCAGCCAGCTCCATTTCCCAGCCATTTTTCACTTCTTTGGCTACTGCGTTGGCCACATCTATATCTAACTCATCCACAAAGTTGCTTGCTTGTTGTTGGCAGTTTTCCTTCTGCCGCCAATCCACCCCAACCAGGGGAAGTCTCTGCAGCTGCTCACCCATCTTATGATTCCGACAGAGAGTACATGTCCCATTGGGTCCCTGCCACTTGCTGATGTCCACCACGTAAGCCCCTTTCTTCTCCAGAGTGGTGATATCAACTCCCTCCCCGATGTAATTATGGCCTGGTACGAAGCTGACATGATTCTTGCAGACATGTCCGAGGTATGTATCGCATTCACTGTTGTGGAAGGAGAGAGAGAAATGGAAGGAAGCAAGGTAAACCATGAAGAAGAGATGAAGCTGGGGCATGATCCCCAGAAAGAGTTCCTTATTCTTAAGCAGTTCGTTTCTGAATCGTCCTGAGGAGAGAGAAAAAAAAGCAAAAGATGTTTAGAGGAGGGATTTGGAGGTGTGACAAAACATCACAGAAAATTTGAACAACACCTTTCCTAAAATGAAGCTGGGAAATATTCATTAAAGCAGCTTTCTAGGCACAAGAAAGAGCAGGTTAGGTGATGATGGACACTACATTATTTGATATTAATTTTGGAGGTCCACTGGGAAGTCTCCAATTTTTAATGGACCACAAATGGTCCAGAAGCTTCATATAGTGCACATTTGGATAAAGCTGACGAATAATGATCCACCAAGGAAATTCCATTCCAATTCCATACACATGAAAACATAGGCGCCATAATGAAGCAGCTGTTTGAGTTAGAAAACTGGAAGTTCTATTAGTCCTTGGAGGTCTTCTAGTTCAACCCTCTACTCAAGCAGGAGACCCTATACCAGTGATGGCGAACCTTTTTGGCACCAAGTGCCAAAACCGGAATGTACACATGTGCATGCGTGTGCCAGAAAGCCAGAACCCCAAAAACCAGCTGAACGATCAGCTGGTCTTTGAGCACAGGGGAGCACCAGAAACCAGAAGAGCAGCTCCACAGTGTACATGCGTGGCAGCTCTGGAAACTGGAAGAGCAGTTCCCCTGCAGGGATGCGCATGTCGGAAAGCTGAGCTTCCGGTTTCCAGGATGCACATGTGTGCCAGTCACTTGGTCTTCCAGTTTCTGGTGCGCATGCAGCATGAAGACTAACTGGCCAGCCAGGGAGTACATGCACGCCAGGGAGCTGCTCTTCCGGTTTCTGGCACTCCCACACACACGTGAAGAGCAACAGGCAACAGCTGGCAGGCCCAGAGAGATGGCTCTACATGTCACTTCCGGCACGCTTGCCATTGTTTCGCCATCACAGCCCTATACCATTTCAGAGAAGTGGATGTTCAGTCTTTTCTTAAAAAACCTCCAGTGATGTAGCACCCACAACTTCTGAAGCCAAGTTCTTCCACTAGTTAATTGTTTTCACTATTAGGAAATTTCTCCTTAATTCCAGGTTGCTTCTCTCCTTGATTAGTTTCCATCCATGGCTTCTTGTCCTGCTCTCTGGTGCTTTGGAAAAATAAGTTGACCTCCTCTTCTTTGTGGCAGCCCTTCAAATACTATCATGTCATCCGTAGTCCTTCTTTTCTCTAGGCTAGCCAAACCCAAATCCTGCAGCTGTTCTTCATATGTTTTAGCCTTCAGGCCTTTAACCAGCTTAGTTGCTCTTCTCTGCACTTTTTCCAAAGTCTCAATGTCCTTTTTTGTAATGTGATGACCAAAACTAGATGCAGTACTACAGCTATGGAAGTCACCATTAGGATGCTTTGTTGCAGAATTCCCATGCAGCCGTTAGAATGGGAAGGAAAACATCATCATCATCATCATCATCACAATCATCATCATCATCATCATCTCATCCATTCCTATTTAGAGTTAGCCACTTGCCTTTTTCTGAACATGGATTCTATCTTAATAGCTTGGTAACAGCTAGAAATCCACCATGGTTGATTTTGTTCTGTGAGCAAGTTTCCCTTGTTCTTGTATTCTAAAGAAGTCAGAATAACAACATTCCTTCCCTTCTTTCATCTTTAATCTGCAATTGTCTTTTGATGTGTCTTATCATCACAGCCGTCCTCCTGCTATCCGGTTGACCATTGCTGGGAAATCAAGATTAGATATATATGTAGAGAGAGAGAAACTTACCCACCCCTCCTTCTTCAGACAAGCAGGTCTACTATTCCGGATGACCAGTTCTGCGAAAAGAGTCTCTTCTTCCTTCTTGCTCTGTTTTGCTTTTCACTTCTTCCCTGTTCTAGCACGTGGGGGGCTAGAATTCTAGTGGAGATTTTAGAGAAAGGGAGAGAAAGAAAGAGAGGGAAAAACAAGAAGGAAGAAATGGCTTTTCATAACAGCGTATTCAACTTGCCTTTGCAAAGACGGAGAGTGTTTGTTCTGTGCTTTCGTTTCACTTCTCCTTTTTAGTTGACTGCACGCCCGTCTGGAATCCAGAGCTGGAAAGGAACAATTGGCATTTTAATTTTTTCCAGATGAATGTTTATTTATTTCATTTAAAGCAATAACGAGTTTCTTGTGATGTCCCTTGGAGAACTGGGCATTCCACTTTGGGTGGGTTGTGAGATTAATGACATGGGATTCAACAAAGAATACGATTTTACCAAAAGAGAGAAAGAGGCCTCTATTCTAATGCCTCTTACCCGCCCACTCCCACAAATGGGAGAATATTTTTGCCAGAAGGTGCTTTGTATTTAATCTTCATTTTTAAAAGAAAATAAAAAATAGAAGTGGCCTCCTATCAATGCAGCTTTAAGTCCCTGAGCTCCAAGCCAGAGTCTTTTGTGGGAGGTGTCGTATCTCATTTAAAACCCGAATGCTGATTTGTGTATTCCGAGCTACCATATAAACAGAAAATCGGGCACTGTCTTCTTATAAATGATAGGCCAGGTTAGTAGTTACGTCATTAGAAATCTGTGGTGTCTCCCTTTTGTGCTTACTTTTGGTGAGGAAAGCTTTATTCAGAGAGCGAAAGTGGCGTTTTAAAGAAAGAACAAATGCACAAATTAGAGGGGGGAGGAAATGGACAGAATACAGAAAAGATTTACAGCTATTTTTTTTTTTAATTTGATTTATATGCCGCCCTTCTCCGGAGACTCAGGGCGGCTTACAATGTGCTCAGCAATAGCCTTCATCCTTTTGTATATTTATACAGTCAGCTTATTGCCCCACAAACTGGGTCCTCAATTTTACCTACCTTAGAAAGGATGGAAGGCTGAGTCAACCTTGAGCCTTGGCGAGATTCGAACCTGCAGTAATTGCAGGCAGCTGGTCTTAATAACCAGCTTAATAACAGGGTGCCTTAGATCACTGTACTATCAAGGAAATGGACAGAGTACAGAAAAGATTTACAGCTATGAATTCTTTTCAGCATTTCATTTGTTTATTACAAATGGTTGAGTGAATTATACTGCTTGTAAAAATGGCAGACTGAGGTAAAATTAAAGAGAATACAAATATAAATAGAAGGACATTTGGATTCCCACCATGGGCGAATAGTTGCAGAAGCTGATAGAGTTGGCAGAAATGGCAAAACTGATTACTTCGATTAAAGAAAAGAATATAAGTACCTTTGTTTCCACCTGGAGACTGCTTCTGAATTTTGTGCTTGAGATGGAAAAGAATGAAACTTTGATTTTGGGTTTTACCCATTAGATTGATAGCTCCTTATAGAAATGGCTAGCTTATATTACTATGAAAAAACAAAAAGTTGTGGTTTGATGTTAATGCTTTATTCTACTGTAAGAGAGAGAGTCGAAAATCAATGTTTCTTCTTTTCTTTCCCCTAACCCTTCCTCACTTTTCTTCCTCCTCTTTCTCCTCACTGCTTTCCTATTTACTGTTGTATTTTGTGTCTTATCTTATAACTTCACCAAATGTTAAAACAGTTTAAAAAATAGACAGTACAAATATCTGGAATAATACTCATTAGAATATAGATAAGATTATAAATTACAATCCGTTGTATGCACACTGCTAATGTGTCTTCTGATTTAAAGCATTATACAATGTGGAAATAATAAAGATTTACGCAAAGATAAACCTATATTTTGCATAAGATAGAAATCTACATAAGGAACTGTATTTGAGAAATGATTTCCAAATCGAGTGATAGTAGAATTGTTTTAAGTAAGAAAGCAAGATTCTCACAAGTTAGACATTTATCTACATAATGAGATCAATTTTCCAGCGTAAAGCATTGCCTATCGTCACAGCAGTTAAGATATCCAAAGGAGATTCAGTATAGCTTATGTGGATACGTGGTTTAGTAAAAATTAAGAATATTGCAGAAAAATGTTCCTTGGAAAAGGAATTCAACTTTTAGAATTTATCCCATTCTCCTGAAAAATATTTTCTGGAATTATTGGGCCTTACCACATTCTCACCAAATACAAAAACAATTTCTGATCAGATCATTATATTTACCATCATTTTTTGAAAATTATCTACCCATTTGAGTAAGCAGAACTGGAGTAAAATATATTAGGGATACAGAAAGCTTTATTTCTTATGCATTAAAAAAACCCACAACACTGGTTATATACTTAGTCCTCATCTTACAACTGGTTGTTTAGCTACCATTCAAGGTTATGACAGATCTCCCCAAAAGTACAAGTAGTCCTCGACTTATAGCAGTTCGTTTAGTGACCATTCAATGTTATAATGGCACTGAAAAAAGTGACTTATGATGATTTTTCACAGTTACGACCTTTGCAACATCCCCGGGATCACGTGATCAAAATTTCCTTTCTGTACTGAAATCTCCTTTTTCCCCCCATTTCAGCACTGATTCTGATAGCATTCACTAAACAAACTTGGGGTAAGAAAGAAAAGCACATTTCTCATCTTCTGAATTTCCGAATCTCTTTGTTTGACGCTGATTCAAACAATATGGTGGAGTTCTCACCTCACAATCAGGAGGCTGTGAGTTCGATCCTAAGTAGTGACAGGTACTGTATTTCTTTCTCTGGGCGCAAAGAGGAAATATCTGCTATGAACTCCGTGTAGGCATCAGGAAGGTCATCTGGCCAGTAAACGCTCAGCTCATTCAGTTGCTTCGACTCAACCCTACTAAAGAGCAGGCTACTTCTGCTGACTGCTGGCTGCCTGCAATTTGGCAGTTCGAATCTCACCAGGCTCAAGGTTAACACAGCCTTCCATTCTTCCAAGGTTGGTAAAATGAGGACCCCGATTGTTGGGGGCAATATGCTGACTCTGTAAACCAATTAGAGAGGGCTGTAAAGCACTGTAAAGCAGTATATAAGTCTAAATGCTACTGTTATTGCTACTATCACAGGGTCATTAAAAGAAAACAGAAGCAATATAGCTTGGGATACTATTCCTGAATCACCTTTGGATATCTTAACTGCTGTGAAGATATCCAATGCTTTACATTGGAAAATTGACTTCATTCTGTAGATAAATGACTAACTTGTGAGAATCTGCTTTGTTACTGAAAACAACCTTCTGTCTAAAAGTAAATCTGATGCAGAATATCATTCAGTTTGGAAGTCATTCCTAGAATATAGTTCCTTATGTAGATTTCTATCATATACAAAATATGGGTTTCTCTTTGCATATCGTCTTATTATTTCCATATTGTATAATGCTTTAAATCAGAAGACACTTCAGCAGTGTGCATACAATAGATTGTAATTTATAATCTTTTTCTTATCTATATTCTAATGAGTATTATTCCAGATATTTGTGCTCTCTTTAATTTTACATCATTTCTACAAGCAATATAATTCACTCAACCATTTATAAACAAACATTTATAAACAAATGAAATGCCAAAAACAAAAAAATGTACATGTCTTCTATACTTCACCTTCCAATTTTTAATATATTTAATCCATCCCCCCGGCTCTGCTTTTCCATTCATAACTCCAACTCCAAGTGCCATCACTTGAATATCATTAAGTAGGAAATACCTCAAGAGAGAAGTTTCAATGTCTAATACAACTGAATAGTCAGCATGGAGTATCTACCACTTCAGAGTCCTCACTGAGATTTTGTTCAAGTGTTAACTTTATTAAATGGCTATATATGAAGACTAAAGTGCACTACTGAAGAGAAGAAAATATGCCCAAATCATTCAGATGGAATACCCAAATCATTCAGATAGAATACATATGGAATACTACATCCAGTTTTGGTCACCATAATACAAAAAAGATGTTGAGATCCTACAAAGAGTGCAGAGAAGAGCAACAAAGATGATTAGGGGACTGGGGGATAAAACCTATGAAGAACGGTTACAAGAATGCGGTATGTCTAGTCTAAAGAGAAGGACTAAGGCTGACATAATAGCAGACTTCCAATATTTGAGGGGATGTTCACAGAGATAAGGGGGTTGATCTTTTCTCCAAAACACTGAGGGCAGGATGAGAAGTAATGGATGGAAGGTCATCAAAGAGAGATCCAAGCTCGATCCAACCATTGTTGGGAGAAATTTCCTGACAGTGAGAAGAATTAATCAATGGAATAGCTTTCTTCCAGAAGAGGTGCATTTTCCATCACCAGAGGTTTTATGAAGATATTGGTCCAGCGGTGAGTTTCAGTTACCTTCCCTACCAGTTTGCAAATGTGAGCGTACATGCATGCTAGCTCCACTCACTCACACCTCGTCTTCGCATGCACATGGCTTTCTGGGTCCTTCTGCGTCAGGTCAGGTGGGCGAAGCCTTCTGCCATCGCCGTTACCAGTTCACGTGATTGGGAGAGAACTGGCTGAATCCCATCACTGGATTAGACAGCCATTTGTCTGGAATGGCATAGGGTCTCCTACTTGAGCAGGGAGTTAGTCTACCATGTTTCCCCAAAAATAAGACCCTGTCTTATATTTCTTTGAACCCCAAAATAAGCACTTGGCTTTATTTTTGGGGAGGTCTTATTATTTTGAGGCATATGGAGCAAGGCAGGACTCCTCTTGCCATCTTATCTGATTTCCACCTCTGTCTCCCTAATCCTAACCAGAGGAAATGGCGGGGACCAGCTGCGCATGCATTTAAATATTTTTGGGGAGAGCTTATTTTTGGGGAGAGCTTATTTTCGGGGGGGAGTTATTTTAGCATGTGCGCTCAAAAGTCTGATTGGGCTTATTATCCAGGGAGGTCTTATTTTTGGGGAAACAGGGTAGAAGACCTCCAAGATCCCTTCCAGCACTGTTAACTAAAACATTTATAAAGTAATCCTTGATGTACAATCACAAATGAGCCCAAAATTTCTGTTGCTAAGCAAGGCAATTGTTAAGTGAATCATGCCCCATTTTATGACCTTTTTCGCCATGATTGTTAAGCAAATAATTTAACAGTTGTTAAGTGAATCATGCGATCGTTAAATGAATCTGGTTTTCCCCATTGACTTTGCTTCCTAGAACCTTCCTAAGAAGATTGCAAATCACCATTGCTAAACCTGGGACACTACAAGCATCGTAAATACCATCCCAATTGTCAAACATCTGAAGTCTGATCATCTGGCTGTGGGGATGCTGCATCGGTCATAAGTGTGAGAACTGGTCATAAGACACTTTTTCCAGTGCCGCTGTAACTTTGAACACTATGAAATGACTGGTTGTAAATCAAGGACTATCTGGTTGTAAGTCAAGGACTACCCATCTTATAACTAACTCTGGGCTGTTCCCACTCAAAAGTTAAAGCAGAATAAAAACCGTATTAAAACTATAAAACCAAACACATTAGAAACATCAGAAAAGAACAAAAACCTGGCGCCAAGTCAAACCACTGACGTGCAGTCACCTATAGTATTTTTCTCTGTGATTTGAGGGTGATGTTCCATTGAAATTTCACTGCCTCGAGCCCAAAAGTATATCATTCAAGATCTTCAGTTGTGTTCACATGTAGTTCATCCATCAGTGGGTCCTTTCATCCAAATAGATTTCATTCCCAGTTTAAGATGCACCCTAATTAGTCCCAGACTGTTTTGATTAGTTTCAGATCTGTTTGGATATAAGGACACTGGGCAGCTTTATATTTTTGAGAGACCATAGATATTGCAGAGAACCATTGGCCAATCCACATTTGTTTTCTCTGGTCAATAGCTGACTAAGGATGAGCGCTAGCCAGCAGTTACCACCCTGTTGGGTCCATGCCTAAACACACATCCCTTCCTCCCATTAGTACCATTTCTTTATGTTCTGTACTTGCCAGGATGACCCAAATCCTTTGCCTTCCAAGCTCCAATTCTGCCAGGTCTTCATATGGGCCTTTGTAGGACACGAGCCAGAGCAAGTACAGAACATCCCTTTAAGATCCAGAAGCAATTTATTGATATTCCAAAAGCGGCATTGCCTGCTTTGAAACAGAATTTTCTCCATCCACATGTAACATGGGGAAAGAGGGAGAAGGGAATAAAAGGAGGAATTTTTGGTGGGAAACAGAGGAGAGCAAGGGAGAGAGAGAAGGCAATAGAGAGAGGGGACTTGAAGGCAAGCCTGAGGGAGAAGGGGGAGAAGGGAAGAAGGGTCCACCAGTTCTCCTGGCCTTCACCTCACTGAGTGAGGGAAGGTAGAGAAAAAGAGTGTGAGGGAACATACATAGAGAAAAGGAGTGTGAGGGAACATAAAGAAAGGAGTGTGAGGGAAAGTAGAGAAAGGAGTGTGAGGGAAGGTAGAGAAAGGAGTGTGAGGTAAAGTAGAGAAAGGAGTGTGAGGGAAAGTAGAGAAAAGGAGTGTGAGGGAACATAGAGAAAAGGAGTGTGAGGGAAGGTAGAAAAAGGAGTATGAGGGAAAGTAGAGAAAGGAGTGTGAGGGAAGGTAGAGAAAGGAGTGTGAGGGAAAGTAGAGAAAGGAGTGTGAGGGAAAGTAGAGAAAAGGAGTGTGAGGGAACATAGAGAAAAGGGAGTGTGAGGGAAGGTAGAAAAAGGAGTATGAGGGAAAGTAGAGAAAGGAGTGTGAGGGAAGGTAGAGAAAGGAGTGTGAGGGAAAGTAGAGAAAGGAGTGTGAGGGAAAGTAGAGAAAAGGAGTGTGAGGGAACATAGAGAAAAGGAGTGTGAGGGAAGGTAGAAAAAGGAGTATGAGGGAAAGTAGAGAAAGGAGTGTGAGGTAAAGTAGAGAAAGGAGTGTGAGGGAAGGTAGAGAAAAGGAGTGTGAGGGAAAGTAGGGAAAACTGTGTGAAGAAAGGTTGAGAAAAGAGAAGGAGGAAGGGAAAAGAGAGAGATTGAGAGAAAGAGAAGCAGGCAAAGGAATTGAAGGAGTAGAGACAATGGAAGGAGAGACCAGCAAGCAGCAGAAGAGAATGGAAAGAGAGGAGAGACTGAAAGAAGGGCCATCTGACCACCCCACCACAGCATGCTGAGAGGAGACTACACAAGGGACCGGTTGGAATTACAAGACAGGAGAGTCCAGCTAATCCAGGCAAATGGAGGTGCCTGAGTGAGGACCAGAGTGGACTGGCAACTCTAACAACAGACTGTGGCAGGGGAAGGCACCTGGATGGTTGGAAAAGAGGAACAGGGTAACCCGGACTCCAGCAAACCTTTCAGGGGAAGCGCTACACACAGGTCTTCCTCTCCACGATTGTATGCACTCAGCTCACCGGGATGGGAAGGCAGGGTATGTTGCTGAACCCTTCAAAAAAGGGCTTTCTCAGTAGTGGCCCCTTCCCTGAAGTACAATTGGCTCCTACCTGTTGATTTTCTGAAAGACAAGACCTTGAAAGACATCAAGACATCAAGGTCAGCAATCCATGACTCTTCATTGCTGAAGACCAAGCAGATCAAGTGGTTGATTTAATTATGTGGCTGCTGTTATTGGGCGGGGATTATGGGTTTATATGTTGTGGACTTTTTAATGTTGTAAGCCATCCGGAATCACCTATGTGTGAATTGAGCAGCCATATAATTTTGTTAAATAAGTAAGAAATAAGTAAGTAAGTAAGTAATAAGTAAGTAAGTAAGTAAGTAAGTAAGTAAGTAAGTAAGTAAATGAATGAATGAATGAATGAATGAATGAATGAATGAATGAATGAATGAATGAATATCCTAGGCATAGAGATATCACCTGTGTGTAAATTGGGCAGCCATATAAAATTAATTAAATAATTAAATAAATATCCTAGGCATAGAGATAAGCCAACATTGTTTGCCATTGCAAATCCCACATGATCAATAGAAAAACTTATCTCTCCTTATAAACACTGATTCTCTGCCCGGATTTGGAAGACCTTTGATCCTCCTGTTTTCATTAAAAGCTTGTTTTCTTTTAGTTTTTAGCTGAGTATTTATGTCCTGTTCAAGCTGGCACAGTATCAAAGGCAGGACCTCACTTCACTGAAACACAGGCATGCAACACTCCGTATTCAAAGAATTTAAACAGAAAGGCAAGAAATCTAACTCTGATCGGTGGCTGCAAGTTTTAGAAGAAGGAAAACCAATTTTGTCCATCTTTTGTAATCATTAACATTTATCTTTATTCAAATACAATCTTTAGAATAAGATACGGGTTTGTTTTGGACATTTGGCTAAGTAGAAAAAAACCTGAGAGCATGCAGTGGCATAAATCCCTTCTTAAAGATAACTAACTTTTTATTTGATTCTGTTTTTTTCCTTCAATATACTCTTGATATAGTATATACTGCATGAATGAAAAAGAACCCAGCTACACAGTTAGTCCTCAACTTACAACCACAATTGAACCCAAAATTATGCAAGGCAGTTGTTAAGTGAGTTTTGCCCCATGTTACAATCTTTCTCGCCATAATTGTTAAGTGAATCCCTGCAGCTGTTTAGTTAGTAACACGATTGTTAAGCGAATCTGGCTTCCCCATTGACTTTGCTTGTCAGGAGGTCACAAAAACTGATCACATGACCCCAGGACACTGCAGCCATCATAAATACGTGTGTGTCACCAAGCGGCCAAATTTTGATCACATGATCATGGAGATATTGCAACAGTAGTACTGAACCATAACGTAACACTACCTAACAGTAGTGTGAAAACGGTCATAAGTCATTTTTTCGGTGCTGTTGTAACTTTAATCATTAAAGAAACTGTTGTAAGGTGAGGATTACCTGTAATCCATGAGTATATCCACAGTTGGCTTGATAGATTTAGATATAAAGATGTCCACAATCGGGTTGCTCGATACAGATATAGATATATAGAAATATAATGATATAGATGATATAGATAAAGATAGAGATTTATAGAGGTATAAAGATAAATGGTGTAGAGATAGAGATAGGCACACACATTCCCAGCAAACCACAGCATGCATATACTGTATGGAAATTATAGATAGATAGATAGATAGACGTAGACGTAGAGAAAGACATAGACATAGACATAGACATGGATATGGACATGATAGAGATAGACACATACATTCTCAGCAAAATCCAGCATGCATATACAGTATGGAAATTAGATAGATAGTTAGATAGTTAGATAGATAGATAGATAGATAGATAGATAGATAGAAGACAGACAGATGTAGATGAAGATGTAGACATAGACATAGACATAGACATAGACATAGACATAGACACAGACATAGACCAGGGGTGAAATCCAGCAGGTTCTGACAGGTTCTAGAGAACCGGTAGCAGAAATTTTGAGTAGTTTGGAGAACAGGCAAATACTACCTCTGGCTGGCCCAAGAGAGGGGTGGGAATGGAGATTTTGCAGTATCCTTCCCCTGGATTGGGGTGGGAATGGAGATTTTGCAGTATCCTTCCCCTGCCTCGCCCACCAAGCCACACCCACAGAACCGGTAGTAAAAAAAAATTGGATTTCACCACTGATGTAGACGTAGACATAGACATAGACATGATAGAGATAGACACATTCTCAGCAAACCCCAGGATGCATATACTGTACGGAAATTAGATAGATAGATAGATAGATAGATAGATAGATAGATAGATAGATAGATAGATAGATAGATAGACAAGACAGACAGACAGACAGACAGACAGACAGACAGACAGACAGACAGACAGATAAACAGGGAGAAATAGAGGTAGAGGTAGAGGTAGAGGTAGAGGTAGAGGTAGAGGCAGTGGTGGGATTCAGCCAGTTCGCACCACTTTGGGAGAACCGGTTGTTAACTTTCTGAGCAGTTTGGCAAACTGGTTGTTGGAAGAAATAATTAGGGCAGAGAACCGGTTGTTAAATTACTTGACTCCCACCACTGGATATAGATCTGTGTATGTGTGTGTGTGTTTCCTTTTACAATATAAGGAAAACATGCTTTAAAGAGCAGACAGGCTGAGTCATTCTCGTGTGATTCTGAGTCATCAAAAAAATCTCAGCATCAAAGAGGAGGTATCTGTATTTACAAACAATGTAGAATGGAAAAATAATGTTGTAGGACATTACATTTAAGGATGATTTGCCTCAGCCCCTGGAATATGACTAAAGAAATTCTAGCTTTTGTTATGTATCCCATCTTCCAAGTCACACACCTCCTTGCTTTATTTTGTCTATTTATTGTGGGAAGCAAAAAACTTTTAAAAAGATGGGAACACATGACTCATATGGTACATTGTGGTTCATATCCTTGGCCTAATCAGGAAATTTTGGTATTGCCAAACCGACAGTGTTTTCCTTTCTCTCATTTGTAATAATCTTTTGGGAGGGGAGAGGGAAATGGAAACCAAAAGCAATTTGGGAATAGAAGGGTGATGCATTGTGATGTTACCACTTGTGTCATCATTTTTGAAATCATCTCAGTTAACTCCAGATTTTCTGGGCTTTCATTACATATTATATGAGTATCATATTATATGGGTATCTATTCTAGCTGCAAGGTTCTGATTGACCAATATACAGGTAGCCCTTAACTTACAACCCCAGTTGAACCCAACATTTCTCTTGCTAAGTGAGTCAAATGTTAAGTGAATTTTGCCCCGTTTTACGACCTTTCTTGCCACAGTTGTTAAGTGAGTCACTGCCATTGTTAAGTTAGTAACATGTTTGTTAAGTAAATCTGGCTTCCACGTTGACTTTGTTTGACAGAAAATTGCAAAATGCTAATGGTTCAGGCCGGTTAACCTGAACCGGTAGAAAAAAGTGCTACTGGTTTGCCAAAGCGATAGTAAAAAAAAGTAAAAATAAAAGTTCCAAAGATCACCCTGAATTACAAATAGAGTATCTGGGTTGGGGTGCTTCACGAACAGTTGTTTGAGTTTGTCAAATGCTGCTTGGCACTCCATGGTCCACTTAAGTTGCTGACCCTCACCCTTAGTTTTTAAAAGATTGGTGATTGGCAATGTGATCTTTCCAAATGAGGGGATGAACTGCCAGTAGAAACAGGGGTGAAATGCTAATGGTTCAGGCCGGTTAACCTGAACCGGTAGTAAAAAGTGCTACTGGTTTGCCAAAGCGATAGTAAAAAAAAGTAAAAATAAAAGTTCCAAAGATCAGCTGAGTGATGTGCGATCGTCAGACCTTTTTTTTTTTTTTTTTTTTTTTACTTTTTAAAGCATTTTTAACTAATGGTTCCAGAGAACCAGTACTAAAAAAAATGCTTTAAAAGTTTTAAAAAAAAAAAAGTTCCAACAATTGCGCATCACTCAGCTGATCTTTGGAACTTTTCTTTTTTTATATATTTTAAGCATTTTTACTACTGGTTCTCTGGAACAGGTAGTAAAAAATGCTTTAAAAGGTTAAAAAAAGTTTCCGACGATCACAGCTATGGCACGCGATTGTTGGAACCTTTTAAAAAACTTTTTTAAAGCATTTTTTTTATTACCGGTTCTCCGGAACCGGTAGTTAAAATGCTTTTTAAAAGTTTTTTAAAAAATGGTTCCAACCATCGCGCGCCACAGCTGTGATTGTCGGAACCTTTTTTTACCTTTTTAAAGCATTTTTTACTACCTGTTCCAGAGAACCGATAGTAAAAAATGCTTTAAAAAAGTTTTAAAAAGATTTCCAAGCTTGCGCGCCACAGCTGATTCCCCCCCTAGCTGTTCTACTTACCTTTCAAAGCCTCTTTTTGGTGTGTACTGTGCATGTGCTCGCATAGTGCGCGCTTCACGCAGTGTGCATGCGCAGCCAGCGAACCGGTGTAAACTGGTTCAGATTTCACCACTGGGTAGAAATTGGCAAAGCCCAGGCAGCTTTTCAATTGCCTCCTGGTGCAGGGAGGGGCCCAATCTAATACTGCCGTTACTTGCCTAATGTCAGGGCTGCTTCTATCCATTTCCTAGGAAAGGAAAATCCTTGGCTCCATAGATTTAGAGAAAAGTACTTTTACTAGGAATGAACTGAAAGCAAGAAATTCCAGGCAAGTTCCGAGGCAAAGTGCATGAAAACAGCAATGTGAAACAACCTGTACAGCCCAACTCCCTTATAGCTAGCCAGATATAGGCTACTGTATACCAAAGCTAACAGAAATGCCTTGGAGAGATAAGCGAAATCCAGGCCATAGTTGCAAAGCTGGAATGAAACGTTCTCCACTGATCCCTCCCACCTTTTCTATGGCAGCAAGCAGTGACAGGAAGAGTGATCCAACTGGAATGGGCCAGTGGTGAAATCCAATTTTTTTTACTACCAGTTCTGTGGGCATGGCTTGGTGGGCATGGCAGGGGAAGGATATTGCAAAATCTCCATCCCCACCCCACTCTGGGGCCAACCAGAGGTGGTATTTGCCGGTTCTCTGAACTACTCAAAATTTCCACTACCGGTTCTCCAGAACCTGTCAAAACCTGCTGGATTTCACCCCTGGAATGGACCCATTCCAATGACTTAGGCTTCTGTGAATACAGGGAGTTCTCGACTTACAATCATTCATTTAATGATGGTTCAAAGTTATGACAACCTCAGAAAAAGTTATTGATGACCTGACCTCAAAGTTAGGACCAGGATGGATTTGATTTAAATCAAGTCAATTTAAATCATGATTTAAATCACTAGTAAAAAGGCTTGATTTAAATCAACTCAATTTAAATCATAATTTTTAAAGAACAACTATCATCCCGCAGCGGCTCCTCCTCTGACCCACTGTTGACTTACAGACCCATTCACTTTAATGAGACGGTTTGTGATACTGCAGTGACACCATAAGGTGAAGGATGTGGCTGGCAGCAGGAGAGTGGATGCCGGCTAACATGTGCTGCCATGGTATGGATCTGAAATGACAGGTGCTCCTTAAATGTAACCACTATTCTTGCTGGTGGTTAGAATCTTTAATATTATTATTTGCAAACAAAATGAAGGTTTCCTATTTAGCTTGCAGAGCTTGGATTCATTGAATGAGTTTACCAAAAATGTAAATATTGCAGAATATACAGCTTCGTGCTACATAACTAAGCTCCATTTCATGCTGAATAAACTAAATTATTAATGTAACTTAAGTAGAAAACTATCTTTAGATAGTGTTTTACTCCAAAAGCATTTTATTAAAATAAATTTGATAAAAATAAAAAAAAATCCAATTTAAATTTTAAAAAAATCCAATTTAAATTTTAAAAAAATCCATTTTCTTTATTATTATTATTATTTTAAAAAAAGCATTGATTTTTATCCACCCTGGTTGCACCCATTGCACTGCCCTTGAAGTCACATGATTGCAATTTGGACATTTGGCAACCAGCTCACTTTTATGACCGGTGACAGAATCTTGTAGTCATTGATTAAGATTCACGGATCTTTCCATCCGGTTTTTGACATCAATTAGGAAAGCTGGAATCATTTAACAACTGCAGTATAAATGGTTGTAAAACATAATCTGGTCATTTGATGAGTCACTTAATGACCACCTTGCTTAGTGACCAAAATTCTGATCCCAATTGTGGTCATAAATCGAGGACTATCTATAATGATAATAAGTTTGCTCATAGCCTCATTTTCTTGACATTTTTTTTTTGAGGGGTGGGAGGAAATAATTATTTTTACCCGCCTAGCCACAACATCCTGTCATGCATACATATTCCCTTCGCCAGGAAATGCTAAAAAATAAAAAATAAAAAAACAATTAAATCTGGCTACTTGTTTTGTGAATGTTGCCCTTATCCCATTTGCTTATCACTTTGCAAAACACATTTCAGCTTCAGATTTTTGAAAGTGTACAAGGTTAAGCGGTTTTGAGCAAGGACATATTTTCCCCTTTATTTATTCATTTTTGGCATCTTTGCTTTTCCAGATAAAAAGAAGGCACCTCTTTAAACCAAAGGAGAAATTTCACACCCATCATGAAACCTAAGCCCTTGTAGGAGGAAAAGAAAGTGAAAGAACTTCACAGCTGAAACAAATTTTGAGAAAAGGAGTTGCTTGATTGTTATCAATCAACACTCACTCTCAAGGGAGCGTGTCTTAGACTAAACGCTCTCTCACTCCGGAGCAGACATAGAAACTGGATGGAAACGTGAGTTGAATTCTTTACTTTAAAAAAACGAAAAGAAAAAGAAATTATTACTTAGCAGAAGTAGTTCTGTTTATTCCCGATGTCAGGTGTTTCTGCTTTGAATGTTTGAAAGTCGGACTTTATTGGGAAAACGTTCTACCACCATATAATATCTCGGTCTTAGGAAGTTTAATTTGCCGACTGTGTGAATGTAACAGGAAGTTGTGGTTTGGCTGGTAAAAATAATATTTCTGTTTTGCCCCCCCTTCTTCCCCAAAAAGAATAAAACAGCCCTAACCATAAATTAGTCAAACCTGTTGTTGTGCAAACTCAAAAGTTGGGGGAAATTATGGTTTCAGTCAGCCATGAGACCTGTCTATCAAGTGAGCATTGTTTGAATGAGAAATCCAGAAGGGGATGATATTTTATAATATTAGAGAATGGCTATTGCCACATGAGGCTACTGATACCCCTAATGAGATTTCAAAAAGCTTCATGGTCTTGTAATAGCCACATAAAGACCACGGTTCAACGCAGGTAATAACACCCAGGATAAATCTTCCATGTTCTTGTGACATGCTTAACCATAAATTAACTAGATTAAGTTTGTACAAACGCTGGCTAAAAATGCAGTTGGCTGATTTGTGTATTAGGTTAAGGTTTAAGGTGAAATTGTGGGTCGGGTTAAAGTTTGAAGCGAACCCCTTTTGTTGTCTGATGTTTTTGGAAATGTAACTGCAGAGATCAGATTTTATCCAGCTGTGGGTTACTTCAAAGAGACTTCAAAACGGTTGGGAAATTTAAATCTGAAGGTAAGGAGAATGGAAGGTATACCACATGCTTTTATTAATCTATCATATCTTTCCATTCTTGGGTTTGAAACACCCCAGATATGGAATAATTAATGCCAGAAAAGGTAAATCTGAGGTCCTTTAGTTACTTACTGAGCAATGGCTGCGTAATGTTGATTACAATGGGAGTTTTAAATCACCACCAGGAGGAGCTAGGAAGTAGTAGGTTCCACAGTCTGATGTAATGCTTCTGGTGTACCTACCTACCTACCCACCTACCTACTTACTCACCTACTTACCATGGTGGCGCAGTAGTTAGAATGCAATACTGCAAGCTACTTCTGCTGACTGCCAGCTGTTTGATTCTCATCGGCTCAAGGTTGACTCAGGTTTCCATGCACCCTGTTAGATAAAACAAGGACCCAGATTGTTGGGGGGAATATGCTGACACCGTAAACCACTTAGAGAGTGCTGTAAAGCAGTGTGAAGCAGTATGTACAGTAGTGGTCAAAATTATGGAAACTTTTTGGGAAAAGTGTATTTTCTAAAACTAGCTAACAACACCACTTTTTTTTGAAGTAATACCATAAAATTATATATCAATGGAAAGATAATTTAATCAAGAATGTAATGCAATAACTTTTATGAAGGATTTGCTATTAGAATAGCAGTTAACAGTATAAAGAAAAAAAGTAAAACACGTAGAAAAAATGAGATATACAAAAATTATCGCCATAGAAAATGATCATGTCAGTTAATACTTAGTTGGGTAACATTTAGCATGAATTACGGCCTTACAATGTCTTCCCATGGAGTGAATCAAGTCTTTTTTTTAAAAAAAAAAAATTATTGTACATTTATTTTGCATCACACTTGCAACTTTGCAACAGCGATATACTGGTTGTATCACCAATTTTTTATACTATACATACTATTATACCTCCTAGTTGCAACCATTTAAGTCTTGTTCATACAATATCATGTTTATATCTATTGTTTCCATATTTCTAATATAAATCTCTATATATTTATCATTCTAAATATTTTACTTTACACTTTTGAACTATTTTGCCATAATATTGCTTATAGTAAATATTCTTCTATCTATCTTTATACTTTTACTTATTTCTGGGTCATTAATCGTCTTTCATCATTAATTTTCTAAAGTTTGCATCTATTATCTAATCAATTGTACCATATATCCTAAATTAAATAATATTCTGTTTCTCCTTTGTCTTTAATTTTCATTGTCAACCTATTCATCTCAGTGCAATCTAATATTTTCTTTATTACCATTTCCTCTGTGGGTATATTTCCATTTTTGCAATTTTGTGCATACATAATTCTAGCCACTGTTATTACATGTAGCATTAAATATTGAGTTCTTTTATTATATTTCCCTGTTAATATGCCTAATAAAAATAGCTCTTGCTTTAAGTCTCTTTGTTGTTTTACCATTTCCTCTAGCCACTTTTTTATCTTTGCCCAATACCTTTTCACCGATGGACAGTTTCACCACATATGGTAGTATGTTCCCTATGTTTGTTTACATTTCCAACATTTCCAACCAAGTCTTTTAGTTCTGCAGCTGTTACAATGTGAAACCTATTGAATGATTGCTTCTATTAAATGGGTTTTATTGCTGGGTCATTTCTGACTAACAAGTTCCTTTAGTCAGCTCCATAGATTTTCAATTGGGTTAAGGTCTGGGCTATTTCCAGGCCATTCCAGCAGTGGAATATAATTATTTGACACTCCAAAAAAAAAAAAAAGAACAAAAAAGGGGGGGGGGGTATTATTAGCCATCAAATCTCAAAAATACACTTTTCCTAAAAGGTTTCCACAATTTTGGCCACTACTGTAAGTCTAAGTGCTATTACTACTGCTATTGCTATTGCTATTCCTACCTTCCTTTCTTCCTCCCACTCCCTGCTTCCCTTTCTCCTTCCTTCCTTCCTTCCTTCCTTCCTTCCTTCCTTCCTTCCTTCCTATCTTTTCCTTCCTATCCACATCCCTATTTCCTTCCTTCCTTCCTCTCCCTTTCATTCAGGAATTGAATATGGTATATAGGGTACTTCTTCCTCTGATTTTTCTCTGTATGGTACTGATGACTTCATGGATTGAAGTGGCTTGAACCTTTTGCCATTTATGGGTTAGCTGTCAGTCCAGATGTGGGTTGACTACCATGTTTCCCCAAAAATAAGACCGGGTCTTATATTAATGTTTGCTCCAACACATTAGCGCTTATATTCCGGTTAGTTCTTATTTTGGAGGAAATACGGTACTAAATGCATCCGTCTGACTAACAATCTTAACTGGGGCTTATTTTTGGGGTAGGGCTTATATTACAAGCATCTTGAAGAATCATGCTAGGGTTTATTTTCCAGTTGGGTCTTATTTTTGGGGAAACACAGTATATGGATAGTCCTCATTTAGTTGTAAGTTTGAAGTCACAACAGCACTGAAAAAAAGTAGTCCTCACCCTTATGACTGTCACAATATCCGCAACCTTCCCAGATGACTTCCAACAAACAAAGTCAATGGAAGAAGCTTAGATTTTACTTAGCAACCACATGGTTCACTCAACAACCATGGCGCAAAAAAAAAAAAAAAAAAGATCATGGCATGACTCATGCTTAAACTACAGCCTGACTTAGTGGTGGAAATTTTGATCCCAATTATGTTTGTAAGTCAAGGACTACCTGTACGATTTTCACAAAGCACGCCTTGAGATGATAGATGAACTGAATTCATAGGATGCCTTGGGTAAGATCTGAGTCTGGAATTGAGATTTCTGATATGTGAATTTCTGTACAACTATAAGATTATCTTGGCTGCTCTGATGCTCTTTTTCCTAACATACTTCACAGGTTTATTTTGAAGATAAAATTGGACAAGATAATAAAATCAAAGTTGAGATAGGACCAGGCAAGTGAACAATAAAACAGATCTATGCAATCTAAAAAGGGATCGGGAAAGATAACAAATTGGAATTTATCTAGGAAAACTTTCTGTCAGATGCTGCTCCAGTTCTTTAAAACCAAATTATACAACAGGCTATCACTTAGGAACAAGAACAACTGTAGTCCTATATATTTGGTAGCTATCCAGCTGGGAAAACCTGATGAATGGACCAGAGTTGTTTGAATCGGATGAAATCTACAAGTCCAGTTTTATCTAGTTTTCTTGTAGCTCCTAAAATTGGAAACAAAGAAGAAGCTATTAGAAAACAGTAAATGGGCCTCTTTTGTGCATCCGAGGTCCAGAAATGAATACCATCATTTATTTTATTTAAACATGGCCTTCAGATCTGGTAGAACTTGGGGAGGGGGCAGTGGTGGGATTCAAATAATTTAACAACAGGTTCTGTGGGTGTGGCTAGGTGGTCATGTGACTGGGTGGGCGTGGCCAATTTAGCAGTCCATTTTGCCAATTTAGCAATCCATTAAATAAACACATACAAATTAAAATTTAATTTGTTTTGCTCCTGGGGGTGTTTTATTTGCTTTTGTTTGCATGTTGCTCTTTTGGTTGACTTTTCTTTTTACTAGATTGTTTTTTTTTTAAAGTTGTTTAGGAGTCTAGTGGTCCACTTCAGAAAACTCAGATTTGCAGCAATTCTTCTCAGCCCCAAGAAGCTTACAACCAACATCTCTCTCTCTCTCTCTCTCCCTCTCTCTGGAAAGAAAAGTGTGCCTCAAGAGCAAATGAGAATGGGGAAGAGAAACCATACTGAATTCCATTCTCTCTCCCTCTCTCTCATCTCTCTCTCAGGAAAGAAAAGTATACTAGAAGAGCAGATGGGGATGAGGAAGAGAAACCTTGCTGAATTCCATTCCATCCTATTCCCATTCCCATTCCCATTGTCACAGGGGTTTGGACTAGATGACGTACAAGATCCCTTCCAACTGTTATTCTGTTATTCTTTTATTTCTAGTGCATTGGGGGATTTTAAGCAGAGGTGGAATTCACTTACCTTCCCTACCGGTTCACAGATGGGAGTGCATGCACCACCTCTGCCCATGCGCACGTGCTACCTCTTTGCATGTGCATGCGCCACCCCTGCTCCTGCACACGGCCTTCTGTGCACGCATAGTAGTTGTGCATTATGTCCAGGCGGGTGGGTGGAGCCTCCCGCAGTCACGGAAACCAGTTCGTGTGGTTCCGGACAGAACCGGCTGAATCCCACCACTGATTTTAAGGGACAAAAATGATGCTTTATAGTCAGCTGATGCATAAAGGATGCTTTTTTTTCAAGAGGCAACTGGACTTTCTGGTTTTTTTCTTTGGAAAAAAGCACCTTTGGGACAACCATGACCTGGATGACTGAGAATCTCCAGAGAGATCCATTTTGTCCTTCAAATTCTTTACACCTCCAAAAGATCTTTTTTTGGACCCCACTCTTGTTTAAAGAATTGACATTAATGTTCCTCACAAAACCTGGGGCTGCCCTTGAGCTGAAGGACATTTTGCACTCTTCAAATGCTTTACATCCCAAAGAAATAGTTCTTTGGCCCCACAACCTTGCTTAAAGGGCTGCCATTAATGTTCCTCACAAGATCTGGGGCTGTTCTTGAGACGATAGAAGTTTTGAATCCTTGCTTTAAGCAGCACACACTCTTCCTTCTCTCTACTTGTGAGACCAAAATCAGTAACTCCATTCTGCCACTCAAGGGAAGACCTGTCTGACTTGGCTTACCTATTTTATTTCTCCCCCTAACCCACAGGTGTCAAACGTCACACGATGTATCGTGATGTTTTTTGCCTTTGCGGAGCTGAGGTGGTGTGGCCTGCATGTGACGCATTTGGCCTGTGGGCCCACCAGTTTGACAGGCCTGTGGCCTAACCTCTTTATCCTAACAGATCAAAATCTGGCAACATCTGACTTCCTGCGACTGGAAAATAGGCAGGATTATCCATTATCAAACTATCTGTGTACAGATAGGCCTCAATTTACAATAATTCACTTGAATTTATAACACCACTAAAAAAAAGTGACTCATGACCATTTTTCACACTTACGACCACTGCACCATTCCCATGGTCACACGACCAAAATTCAGATACTTAGCAACTGACTCATTTTTATGACGGTTGCAATACCAGGGGTTGAAAAATGCATTGTAAGCCACCCTGAGTCTCCGGAGAAGGGTGGCATATAAAAATAAATAAATAAATAATAAATAAATAAAAATGTAATCACCTTTTCAAACTTTTGACAAGCGGTCGATGGGGAAGCCAGATTCACTTAACAACCGTGTTACTATCAGAACTGCAGCGATTCACTTAACAACTGTGGCAAGAAAGGTTGCAAACTTACTTGACAACTGTCCCACTTAGCAACAGATGTTTTGGGCTCAATTGTGGTGGTGAGTCGTGGACTGCCTGTATGTCACAGGCCAGGTAGAAGTTTTGATGTGGATTTTGCTAAATCCTTGTGTCTTTCCCTTAAAGACTATTTCTAACCTGTTATTCTCTTTCAGGAAATCAACTGGACAGATGTGAAATGAATTGAGTCCTGCTTTCTCAGACCAAGTAAGCTGTGAATGGTTATTTAAGTAATTTGAGCAAGAGGACCATCTAAACGAAAAGCTGCTCTAGCAGCTGTTAAGGTGCTGTTAGAAGGCCAGGATGAATGAAGAATTCAAGATGGGACCATCAAGTCCGGTTCAAAGAGGTGAACATCAGGAGGTCTGTAATGAAAAAGAATCAAGCAGGCCTAGATACAAAAATCCAACCAGGAAAACATCTGAAACCACAACACTTCTGTACATCAGTTCTGCAGAGCAAAAGTTGTGGAATCAGCTTCTGGGGCTCCTCTTTCCATCCCTTTGGGAAGTTAAGGTTTCAGGAGCCCCCCAAAGCGATTCGCCAGCCATCTCTTTCACAGGCCCCTCAGAGGTGGTTTTGAGAGCCAAACAAACCATCAGCAAATTGCTCATTTTTGTAGGCTCTCAGATCCAAATCAATCGGTTGGATGTTCCACACCTGAAAACGGTTGGGTTCTTCCAACTCCAGGAGGGATTCCATCTTTTCCTTTGGGAAGGAGAAGCTTCTCACATCAGGGCGGATGCCATGGTGAGGATCGGCACCAGCAGTGGTCTGGACTGTGGAAGTGCTGTGCATGCTCAGAGAATATGGAGCCCAGAAGGGTCACTTTATACGAATTTGGATATTCATTTTTCATGTCCACCAACACTTGAAATAGCCACTGGGATGATAAAACTGGCTTTGGAGGCCGCCTGGCAAAAAGGCTTCCAGTCTGTAATTGTAACCTACTCAGGCTCTACTATCTCTAAAAGTGAAGCTGAGGTAATAGTTGCAGCAATGGAAGCTTTTAGGAAAAATCACCCTGTAGGTTCCTTGAAAAGCCTTCACATAGTCTTCGGAGACGAACTTGCCACGAAGCTATTCTACACGGAATGTCAGAAGCACTGGTTGTCTGGAAAAGATGACTCAGAGAAGTTAAGAAGCATGCTATTGTCTTTAAACTCCACCAAGATTGAGGTAGTGACCAGTCCTGATATAAAGGAAAAAGTAAGTATCTGTTACTTTAATAAAAAAAAAAATCAGTTACAGGCAGTCCTCGACTTACATACTTTTTGTGCCCTTTTGAAGTGACAACAACACTGAGAAAAGTGACTTAAAGAATTCTATTCTGTTCTGATCTATTCTACTTTTAGATTCATAAACTAAAATAGAGGTATAAATATATATATGGGTATAGGTATTAATATAGATCTATCCTATCCTATCCTATCCTATCCTATCCTATCCTATCCTATCCTTCCTATCCTATCCTATCCTATCCTATCCTATCCTAATTCTTTTCTACTCTACTCTACTCCTATCCTATCCTATCCTATCCTATCCTATCCTATCCTATCCTATCCTTATCCTATCCTATCCTATCCTATCCTATCCTATCCTATCCTATCCTAATTCTTTTCTACTCTACTCTACTCTACTCTACTCTACTCTACTCTACTCTACTCTACTCTACTCTACTCTACTCCATTCCACTCCACTCCATTCCACCCCATTCCACTCCATTCCATATTTTCTATTCTATTCTATTCTATTCTATTCTATTCTATTCTATTCTATTCTATTCTATTCTATTCTACTCTATTCTATTCTATTCCATTCCATTCCATTCCATTCCATTCCATTCCATTCCATTCCATATTTCATTCCATATTTCATTCCATTCTATTCTATTGGAAAAACTTGGCTAAGGATTTTGAATGCTTGGCAGCTGGCATGTATTCATCATAGTTACAGTGTCCCAAGATCCTACTGGCAAGCAAAGTCAATGAGGAAGCCAGATTCACTTAACAACCATGCTACTAATTTAACAGCTACAGTGATTCACTTAACAACTGTGGCAAAAAAGGTCGTAAAATGGGGCAAAACGGTTGCTCAACGGTTTTGCTTAGGAACAGAAATTTTGGTCTCGATTGTGGTCATAAGTTGACCACAAACCACTGCCTGTATTTATTGCGCAGGAACAGGAAGGAAAATGGAAAAAAAAAAAATAACATGGACCTGTGAAACAGGCGTGTTTGCTGCAACTGTAAAAAAATAAAAATAAAGTAAAGTTTCGCTAGGTTTTACTTGAACAATCTTGCATTGTTTTTGACAGGTTTTCTGGGCACTCCTGATGCTAGTTTTGATTGTGACAGCCCAGAAGTATGTGTAATAAATGAATAAATACCATATTTTTTGGAGTATAAGACACATCTCCCACCTAAAAGGGGGTGAAAAATTAGGTGCATCTTGTAAACCGAGTATAGCCCCGCCCACCCACTGGCCCCCACCCTTTGGCCTCTGCCTCGCAGCAGTGACTTCCTTGCAAGCAAACAGCAAGAAGAAACAGCTCCTTTCATCTTCAGCATAGCCTAATTAGCAGAAGTTGATTGGATCGGCCTCCCGACTCTCAGCTGATTTGCTCTCAGCTGTTTTGCACAGGGTTCTGCTGCTTGCTGCAAAGAGGTAAATTGCTGGAGCAGATTTTTTTTTCCTTGTGCTAATCAAGCTATGCTGAAAACGAAAATGAAAGTAAAGCAGGCTGTTGGCTGTTTGCTGCAATGAGGCAAAATTGCTCAGAGGCAGATTTCTTTTTCTTCTTTTCCTCACCAAAAAAATTAAGTGCGTCTTATACTCCGGTGTGTCTTATACTCCGAAAAATACGGTAAATAGGTAGATGCAGGATTAGACAAGGAGGAGACCAGGATTTTCCTCAGATGATTTGAAATTGATGAGCAATGGTTTACAGACGTATCCTCATTAGAGATTTATAGCTTCTTAATAGTCATCCCACAATCATTGTGGCAGGATAAAAGTGAGGTAAATAGCTTTTGTGTTGCCACGGTGGTGATTGGGTAATGGGAGAAACCACTCACAGAAAAAAATGGCTCATGATTCTCATATGTTGTGCAACAACAGTTACTCAAATCGCAACCCAAGGATATGATATGATATGTTTTAACAGTTGAATTGCAGTGCATTCTTCACTTGGCTACTAAATGATCATTTATTTTTCCCCCGATTCAAAAATAAAAACTTGGGGGCCCAATTTGGTACAGCACTGGGGAAGATTAAAATCCATACTCTTGACCAACCTAACACTCGTGTTTATGAAGCAGTTAGTAACTATCAGGTAGTTACTAACTGCCTCATGAATGAGAGCATTAGGCAGTAGTGGGTTTTAATTTAATTTAATCCGGCTTCAGACCTGGGTACAGCACGGAAACGGCATTGGTCGCGTTGGTGGATGATCTCTGGAGAGCCCGGGATAGGGGTTCTTCCTCTATCCTGGTCCTATTAGACCTCTCAGCGGCTTTTGATACCATCGACCATGGTATCATGTTGCGCCGGCTGGAGGGACTGGGAGTGGGGGGCACCGTTTTGCGGTGGTTCTCCTCCTATCTCTCCGACCGGTCGCAATCCGTGTTGACAGGGGGGCAGCGGTCGACCCCAAGGCGCCTTGTTTGTGGGGTGCCGCAAGGGTCGGTCCTCTCGCCCCTCCTGTTCAACATTTATGTGAAGCCGCTGGGTGAGATCATCCGTGGTTTTGGGGTGGAGTTCCATCAGTACGCTGATGATACTCAGCTGTACATCTCCACCCCAGACCATCCCAATGATGCCTTGGAAGTGATGTCCCAGTGCCTGGAGGCCGTGCGGGTCTGGATGGGGAGAAACAGGCTTCGACTCAACCCTTCCAAGACCGAGTGGCTGTGGCTGCCGGCGTCCCGGTATAGCCAGCTGACGCCATCGCTGGTTATTGGGGGCGAATCATTGGCCCCCACGGAGAGGGCCCGCAACTTGGGTGTCCTCCTGGATGCGCGGCTGTCTTTAGAAGGGCATATGACAGCCGTGGCCAGGGGGGCTTTTTGTCAGGTTCGCCTGATACGCCAGTTGCGCCCCTTTCTGGACCGGGACTCCCTACGCACGGTCACTCAAGCACTCGTCACTTCTCGTCTGGACTATTGTAACGCTCTCTACATGGGGCTCCCCTTGGGGTACACCCGGAGGCTCCAACTGGTGCAGAATGCGGCTGCGCGGGGGATTATGGGAGCGACGGGGCGCTCCCATGTGACTCCTCTCCTGCGCGAGCTGCATTGGCTTCCGGTGGACTTCCGGGTGCGCTTCAAGGTGTTGGTGATCACCTTTAAAGCGCTCCATGGCTTAGGGCCAGGGTACTTACGGGACCGCCTTCTGCCACCAATAGCCTCCCACCGGCCGGTTCGCTCCCACAGAGAGGGCCTCCTCAGGGTGCCGTCGGCCAGACAATGCCGGCTGACGACCCCCAGGAGGAGAGCCTTCTCTGTGGTGGCACCTACCCTATGGAACAATCTACCCCCAGAGATACGAGTGATCTCCGACCTTCGGATTTTTCGCCGGGCCCTAAAAACTTATTTTTTCCAGTTAGCCGGTCTGTCTTGATTTTAGGGTTAGTTTTAAAATTTTAATATTGATTTTAAATTGACAAGTTTTAAATTATGGGCCAAATTTATAAATTATTTTAACTTTATTTTTTAACTGTGATGTTTTGTATAGATGTTTTTATCTTGGCTGTTCACCGCCCTGAGTCCGAAAGGAGAAGGGCGGTATAGAAATTTGAATAAAATAAAGTAAAGTAAGTAATTTCATTTGCTACTGGTTGACTCGCAGAGACGTCCAGGCAGGTGAGCCTGGACGTCCTGCCGCCGCTATCCATTCGCCCGATCCGGAGCGAACCGGTAGCAACCCATTACTGGCGTTAGGTTGGTCAAGATTAAGGAACTTAATCTTCCTGGGATGCCCCAAGCTTTTCTTTTTTGAATCGGGAAAAGAAACAGCTGTGGTTCCATGTTACTTTTCAAACCTATGGAACTTCAGTTTCCATAATCCTGTGCACCTACTATATTAACATGATGGAGGAGAACGTGCTTTGGAGGAGGAGTTGCAATGGGCAAGAAAAGACCAAACTTTCCTTTGCGTTGGAGCCCTGAACAGAGAAGCAGATGTTGTTATGATTAAATTAACATGTCACCTCATGATTCTGGGGCCTTACACCAAGCGAAAGCATAAAATCGTGATGGTGAACCTATGGCACGAGTGCCGGAAATGGCACGTAGAGTCATCTCTCCAGACACATGAGCCATCACCCATTGTTCTTCTGGATTCTGGCACGCCAGCCAGCTGGTCTTCACACTCGCGGGAGCACCAAAAACCAGAAGAGCAACTGCTCGGTGTGTCAAACCCCTGCGCACGCTGCAACGCATCCGCATGAGACACCGAGTACAACCAGAGTCTATCAGAGCACCCTGTTGGACTGTTTTCAAAGTGTGAGGATGCCTGAGTATAACAGGAATAATGAAGGGCCGTATTGGATCACGTATTGCAGGCACGTACCGGGCCGCTGCTCTTCCAGTTTCCGGTACGTGCATGGGCACCAGTTTCTGGCACACATGCACATGTGAGGAGCAGCTGGCTGGTGCGCATGTGCTTGCCGGAAACCGGAAGATCATCTTCCCAGCATGTGCATGCACACCGAGCGGCTGCTCTTCTGGTTTCCAGCATATGCATAAGCGCCAACCAATTGGTCTTTGCTTGCACATGTGCGCCAGAAATCGGAAGACCAGGTGGCTGGTGCGCATGCAGCCGGCCTGCACATGCATGAAAAATGCCACGCGGCTGTTTTTCCAATTTTCAGTGCCGAAAAGATTTGCCAACACTGGCGTAAAACATCCACGATAAGTCAGAAATTGGGTTCCTAGTCATTTGCTTTTAAAGAACGGGATATTCTTGGAGATAAGGTACATCTTTTTCTCTTTGTGCACCTTTTTACCTTGAATATCTGATTGAGTTTACCCCCTTTTTTTCTTTGTGGACAGGTGGATGTGATGGTTCTGCCCCTGGCTGTGGATCCTAATGGGTTGGACTGGGGCTCAG
Organism: Pantherophis guttatus; assembly: GCF_029531705.1. Next base: position 919,544 of record NW_026844030.1, read on the forward strand.
GAATCCGTGCTTTCAGCCGGAAGGCTTTGGAGGCTGTCCCCGAATGCTGTGAGCTGAGTCCAGGGGATATGCTTTTGGTGTCAGGTTCAATCTTTCCAGAGCTTGGCTGCAGGATGATATACCTAACAAGACTTGATGATGATTTGCAGTGGAAGCCTAAACAAGCCCATAAGGTAAACAGGACAGAAGCTATTATGTTGATGCCCAATATCTGTCTTTTTGTGTTTTCTTTCTTTTCTTTCTTTCTTTTATTAGATTTATATACAGCCCTACTCCCGAAGCACTCAGGGCGGTGAACAGGCACAAAATAAAATACATAGATACAAAAGTTAAAAGATATAATTAAAACCAGATTAAGTAATTTAGCCCAAGACAATTAAAAAATCCCAATAATTTAAAACAAATTAAAATTTTGATTTAAAAGAATTTTAAAACAGGGGAGAAAATTAGGCCAGGCCGGCTTGCTGGAATAGAAGAATCTTAAGAGCATGGCGGAAAGTGCGTAGATCCGGGATCCTCTGTATCTCTGGGGGGAGCTCGTTCCAGATAGTGTTTTCCTTCCTTCCTTCCTTCCTTCCTTCCTTCCTTCCTTCCTTCCTTCCTTCCTTCCTTCCTTCCTCCTATCTTTTCCTTCCTATCCTCCTTCCTTCTTCCTATCTTTTCCTTCCTATCCACATGCCTATCTTCCTTCCTTCCTTCCTTCCTTCCTTCCTTCCTTCCTTCCTTCCTTCCTTCCTTCCTATCCGCATTCCTTCTTTAAAAAAAATTTTTTTTATTAAATAGTTTGTCTTTAAAAACAACACAAAAAACAATCACACATATATAAAAACAAAACATGTCAAAACTTAATGTATTAAACATTACATAACATTAATGGTAATTTTACAGCATTTCGTCTCAACTTACGTACTTTGCTTTTGTAGTTCTCTATTCTATCATTTCTATTTACTACTCAATAGTAGAATAATCGCATTACTCCAACACATATATATACACAGATTATAATATTCATTTGTTCTTATCTACACATTTATATTCATTTATATTTACCTCTCTTTATTTAATGTTGTTCAGTTACTTTTAAGTTTCATCAATACTAAATTAAATTAAACATTTTTTGTTCTGATTTCTATTTTCTTTTTCTTTTTTTTTTAAATACTTTATTGAATTTTCCAATTTTTTAAAAAGACAATGTACAATCACAATCTTGATCCGAGGTGCAATGTTTACACATTTCATAGATCAAACATTAAGTGAATTTCATCCATAGCTATACAATATACAGTTCTATACAATTCTCTACATTTCTATACAATTAAGTCCATTTCGGGTGTCTAACAAATCGTAGCCTATTATCATATTTTTATCCTATTCTTTAACCAGTTATACCAAATTCCCCATATTTCATAGTACTTGAAGTTCTCTTCATTTTTTAGCTCGCTTGTCAATTTAGCCATCTCTGCGCACTCTAGAATTTTATTTATTAATCCTTCTTCAGAGGGGGTAGAGTTGGATTTCCAGAGTTTCGCAAAGGCTAATCTAGCCGCAGTAATAATTTGAATTGCCAATTGGGTTTTATTGTTGTCGAGACCATCTTCAATCATACCTAGGAGGAAGGATTCCGGGGCCAGGGCTATCTCTTGTCCCATTATTTCCGAGAGCCAGAGTCGGATCTTTAACCAAAACTTTTTGGTCTCAGGGCAAGTCCACCACAGATGGTAAAAGGTGCCGACCGTCTTTCCACATTTCCAACATAAAGCAGAAGAATTTGGAAATATTTTGGCCAGCCTGTCCGGGGCTAGGTACCACCTATGCAGCATTTTGTAGTGATTTTCCCTGAATGTTACCGATTTCGTTATTTTGAGATTTCTGTTCCAAGCTATCTCCCAGTCATTGAAATTAAGGCCATATCCTAAATTTTTCTCCCAAATGCTTAGCTGATTTTTAGCTATCTTCTCAGCTCTATCCTCATCTAATATAAAGTTATAGATTTTCGATAGCATTTTCTTATCTGGTCCCCAAATAATTTTGTCAAAATATCCATATTTCATTTCAATACCACGTTTATCTCTATCTTCTTGAAATCTAGACTTAATCTGAAGATATTTCCACCAATCCAGAATAAACCCCTGGTCCCTCAGCACTTCCAAGGGCTTGAGCTTCCCTTCTTCATCCAAGATATCCTTATATGTGCCCATTTTATAGTTCTCTCTTCTATTTGGGGCCACTAGAGCATCCATAATCGACAACCAGCTAGGAACATTGGTATATATCTTCTGTCTAATTTCCAGCCACGTACGGATCAATGTCTCTCTAATTTTATGTTTATAGAAATGAGTTTTCTTCCTATCCTTTATGTCCCAGAGATAAGAGTGCCATCCTTCAAGGAGATCGTGTCCTTCTAGTGTCAAGATTCTACTTCTTGTAATTTGATCCACTCCTTTATCCAAATTATTTTTGCCGCAACTCCTCTGATTTCTATTTTCAAGCCAACTGTACATTCCATATTTCTCTCTTTCAACTCCATAGTCATTTTATCCATCTCTGCGCATTCTAGAATTTTCCTAATTACAGTTTCATCTGACAGTATATTTTTCTGTTTCCAATTTTTTGCTAATGTGATTCTTGCTGCAGTAAGTATGTGCAATATAATGTATTGAAGGTTTTTATTCATTTTCAGGTCCAGTATTTCTAATAAAAATAATTCAGGTTTCAAATCTATTCCTTGCTTTGTAATTTCTTCCAACCATTTTTGAATTTGACACCAATACTTCCTTGTGATGGGGCACGTCCACCACATATGGTAGAATGTTCCGGATTTATAGTTATATCTCCAACAATTAGGTGATCAATTGGGATACATCTGGGCCAATCTCGCTGGTGGCAAATGCCACCTATAAAACATTTTATAGAGGTTTTCTTTGTAGGTAATTGCTGTTGTGAGTTTGTAGTTCCTTTTCCATAGTTTGTCCCACTGTTCTAATTCTATGCTGTGGCCAAAATTCCTTCCCCAACTAATCATCGTTTCTTTTACAACTTCCTCATTTTACTGAGGTCTATTGTGTTTGGGTGTGCCATTGCCTCCATTGTCGATAGCCAATTTGGTATTTTCATATAGTGGTGTTTTTTAATCTTTACCCAGACATTGTATAGAGAATTCCTTATTATATGCCTCTGAAAATATGAATATTTTATTTTTACCTTCCCATAGAAACCCCTGCCAACTAGTTGGAGATCGTGCCCTTCTAATGCTAATATTCTTTTGTTTTTAAGTTGAATCCAATCTCTTAACCATGTCAGCACTGCTGCCTGGTAGTAGAGCTCCCAGTCTGGGAGACCGAGAATTTTTTTGAACAAATAAACAAAATAATATCTAAATTTATATGGGCAGATAAAAAACCTCGCATTAAATTTAAGCTGTTACAAGATAGTAGGAAGCATGGGGGTTTCGGTCTCCCTATCCACATTCCTATTTCCTTCCTTCCTTCCTTCCTTCCTTCCTTCCTTCCTTCCTCCCTCCCTCCCTCCCTCCCTCCCTCCCTCCCTCCCTCCTATTTTTTCCTTCCTAACCTCCTTCCTTCCTCCTATCTTTTCCTTCCTATCCACATTCCTATTTCCTTCCTTCTTTCCTCCTACCTTTTCCTTCCTATCTACATTCTTTCTTCCTTCCTTCCTTCCTCCCTCCCTCCTATCTTTTCCTTCCTTCCTTCCTTCCTTCCTTCCTTCCTTCCTTCCTTCCTTCCTTCCTTCCTTTCTCAGATATTGTAAACACATTTCTGTTTTCTTTCTGATCTCTGATAGTGAGCTTTCTATTTTTCATTTTTTTTCTGATATTCTTCTTGAAAATGCCTATTCAAGCTTTCAGATTTGGGCAAATCTTCTATGCCTGTCCTCTACTTTTCATTCTACTGATAGAATATTTATAGCTCAGGGCTGAACTGTGGGGTCTTTAGGTACCCTCTGAGCTTGGTGGTTTTCTTGCAGACATTTCATTACCCAACTAGGTAATATAGTCAGTGCTAGGTCTGATGGTGTTTGGTGCTAACAATGATGATGTTACCTAGTTGGGTAATGAAATGTCTGCAAGAAGACCACCAAGCTCAGAGAGCACCTAAGGACCTCACTTTTCATTCTTTATTAATTCTTTTAAGAAATTTTCTTCCTATGTTGTCATATGTAGCCATTTTCCTTTACTGTCCTTTACTGTAACTCTACTAGTTAGGTTGAAAGGAAGGAACTAATCCAGTTGAAACCATCCTTTGAGCATCCTAATTTCGGTCTGGGATTAACTGCTTGTTATAGAAATGGCTAAGGTAAAGATAAAGGTTCCCTTCGCACATATGTGCTAGTCGTTCCCGACTCTAGGGGGCGATGCTCATCTCTGTTTCAAAGCCAAACAGCCAGCGTTGTCCGAAGATATCTCCGTGGTCATGTGGCCAGCATGACTGAACTCCAGAGGCGCACGGAACGCTGTTACCTTCCCACCAAAAGTGGTTCCTATTATTCTACTTGCATTTTTTATGTGCTTTCGAACTGTTAGGTTGGCAGAAGCTAGGACAAGTAACGGGAGCTCACCCCGTTACAGGACACTAGGGATTCGAACTGCTGAACTGCAGACCTTTCGATCGACAAGCTCAGCGTCTTAGCCACTGTGCCACTGTGTCCCATGAAATGGCTATTATACACATTATGTATTAATGTGTAAAAGTAAAAAGTTGAGGTTGCAATGTTGTTGTACTGTGCTAAAAAGAGTCGGAATCAGTGCCTTTTTCTTTTTCCCCTCGTACATCATGTTTTCTCCCCACCCCCTTTTTTTTCTTCTCTTAATTTTCTATTTTTCTTTCTATTTTATACATTGATAAACAATACAAGTTATAAACATGGCAAAATCATCCTTTGGACATGCTAATTTCCATCTGGGACTAACTGCATGCAGATGTGTGCATTGTGTACTTGGATTTTGAAGTCACGTTTCGGTAGATTAAACTAACGATCTATTGACCCATTAAGTCATATGGATGCCATTAACTATCAGATGAATCAACAAAACTTATGTGTGTTGTATGGGTTAGAAAAACATGGGGCTGCCAGCACATTATTTTTTTGCATGTTTAATATTATTTGAAATACAATACAAACACAGGTCCTTCACTTACAACTATTTCTTTAGTGGCCAAAGTTATAACAGCACTGAAAAAAGTGACTTACAAATGGTCCCTACACTTACCAACATCAAATCATCCCCATGATTATTTGATCAAAATCTGAGCACTTGGCAACTGGCGTGTATTTACAAGGGTTGCTTAACATCATTCCCGGGATCATCTGATCGCCATTTGCAACCTTCCCAGCTGCCTTCTGAACGAGCAAAGTCAATGGAGGAAGCTGGATTTGCTTAATGATGGCATTGATTCATTTAGCAACTGTGGGCAAAATCCTTGGCCAAGTTTTTCCAATAGAATAGAATAGAATGGAATATGGAATGGAATCTGGAATCTGGAATGTAGAATCTGGAATGGAATATGGAATATGGAATGGAATGGAATATGGAATGGAATAGAGAATAGAATAGAATAGAATAGAATAGAATAGAATAGAATAGAATAGAATAGAATAGAATAGAATAGAATAGAATAGAATAGAATAACAGAGTTGGAAAGGACCTTGGAGGTCTTCTAGTCCAACCCCCTGCTTAGGCAGGAAACCCTACATCACTTCAGACAAATGGTTATCCAACATCTTCTTAAAAATGTCCAGTGTTGGAGCATTCACAACTTCTGGAGGCAAGTTGTTCCACTGATTAATTGTTCTGTCAGGAAATTTCTCCTTAGTTCTAAGTTGCTTCTCTTCTTGATTAGTTTTCCATCCATTGCTTCTTGTCCTGCCCTCAGGTGCTTTGGAGAATAGCTTGACTCCCTCTTCTTTGGGGCAGCCCCTTAGATATTGGAACACTGCTATCATGTCTCCCCTAGTCCTTCTTTTCATTAGGCTAGGCATACCCAGTTCCTGCAACTGTTCTTTATTATGGTTTAGCCTTCAGTCCCCTAATCATCTTTGCTGCTCATCCTAATCATTTTATGTATGTTGCTTCCACAGAAGGCTATTCGGAATATGATCCACAGCTGTCTCTGCACCTGCTATGGGTCCTTCCTGGAATCCATTGTGTTTCCCACCCTCCATCCAGTAGATGCAAGTCAAGCTGTGATGCAGGAATGGCTGATTATCTTGCTGGAAGAAACTAATCGGTTCTTGAAAAAGTTTCCCAATACTTGGATGAAGCTAGTGCAAATCAGGCCCCTTCCAGGAATGATTCTGCCATGTCCGGTAATAACCACCATGGGCATCAAATGGTTCTGGAGTATGTGTGTGTCTATACAGGTACTCCCTTAGCCTATTTAAGGAGGAACGCCGACTGAAGCAATTTGCAGGGAACAAATCCGTTCACATACCTTCGTGTCTTGTCTTGCTTATCTTATCAGCTTCCTGCAAATTGCTTCTGGGCATTCTGCCAACCAGAGTAAGCTTTCAGTATTCTTTGAATTCTTGGCGGCTGTTAATGCAGTTAATTAACAGCCATTGTTGTAAAAAACTGGTTTATTTAGTAAACTAAGGTTTGAATGGACTTTGTGTGTTCTTTGGGATCCGTAGCTGGGCCAGAACAGTAGTCCTCTACTTTCAACAGTTCATTTAATGACCGTTCAAAGTTACAATGGCATTGAAAAATCACTTTTTTCAATGCTGTTGTAACTTTGATCAGTCACTAAATAAACTGTTAAGTGTGAAAAACCTATGACCAACTTGTCACCATTGAAACATCACCATGGTCACGCGATCAAAATTCAGATGCTTGACAACTGACTCATATTTATGATGGTTGCAGTGTCCCGGGGTCATGTGTTATCACCTTTTGTAACTTTCCTGGGGTCATGTGTTATCACCTTTTGCAAAGTCAATTGTTAAGATTTACTTAACAAGAGAGTTACTAACTGAACAATTGCAGTGATTCACTTAATAACTGTGGCAAGAAAGGATGTAAAATGGGGCGAAATTCACTTAACAGGAGTCTTGCTTAGCAACAGCAATTTTGGGCTCATTTGTAGTCGTAAGTTGAGGACTACTTTGTATCCATGTGGATTGTCAGATGAAGAAGGAAATGCTATCCAGATCAGATATTCCAAACCTTTGCACACTATATGCATGGACTTCTCATCAAGTCCATAGATCTGGGATTGGGAAGGATTGGAAAGACTGATCTGTGTAAGAATACCATATTGATTTCCTGCACATTTATTGTGCATGTTACTGTGTTTTTCTGGGTATACCACAATAAGCTAATTCTGTAATAGATGCATTTCTTTTGAGCTTTGTGACTGAGCACCAGGGGTGGGCTCTAATTTTTTTTATTACCAGTTCTGTGGGCATGGTTATTTTGTGGGCATGGCTTGTGGGGGTTTTTTATTGTGACTGGGTGGGTGTGGCCAACTTTTTTTTTTTTTTACTTTTAAAAGCATTTTTTCTACAACCTTAAGAGGGTGCAGAAAAAAATGCTTTTAGAAGCTTCTGAAGATCAGGCAAGTCAGCTGGGATCACCAGAGGCTCTTAAAGGCATTTTTTTTTTCCTACAACCTCTTCAGCCGAAATTAAAAATGCTTTTAAAAGCCTCTCAGATCCTAGCTGAGCCGCACGATCATCAGAGGCTTTTTTTTTTAACTTTTAAAAGCATTTTTTCAGCCGAATAGGTTGTAGAAAAAATGATTTTAAAAGTTAAAAAAAAAAAGCCTCTGATGAGGTGGGCGGGCTAAGCGAGCAGTGACCTGGCCGGGGACTGGTTCGGGGGCATGGCCATCCAATGTTATTACCGGTTCTCCGAATTACAAAAAATTTTTAGTACCGGTTCTTACGAACCGGTATGAACCAGGAGCAACCCACCACTGCTGAGCACTACAACCTGATCAACACATGTGGGAATTAAAACAGGCAATAGAATGCTTAATTTCTGGATATCAGTCACTCTGAATTGCGGGAAGGATAGCATATAAGTTTTATAAATAATTCCATTTTTAAATAGATAAGAAATGTGCCAGCTCTAGAATATCTTTATTTTTCATTTAATGTGTCCAATTGAAATGTCTTTTTGTCTTAACAGGTAGAAGATTCTCTTTCTTTTGCTGCAGGTAAGACCCTCCAATCCTCACTGCTGTAACAATGAGACACAACACAGATGTCTGGAAATGTGGTTGTTCTTACTCCATACATGTATTAATTTGACTTAAGTGGCTTGTCCAGCTGTCCTGTACAAGCCTAGTTTCAATTATGCTACATGATAGCTATCATTATATGCTAAAGAAATGACAAGCAATGGACAAAGCTATTCTTTTAGTTCTCCAACTATAAAAAAAAATGTGGGAGTGATTTAAATAGTATGTACAATATGATTAACCTGATTATTATCTCAACTCATTTTCTGGATTTATAATATATACTGAATCATGAATAAACTGAACAGGCTGGATTGCACAGCATGCTAACTGCCTAAAACAGCCAAGATTAAAATTAATCCAATTAGTACGGTGCCATAGTGATGTATTTATTCTTGTTGTGTTCCTTTGTTTATTTTATTGTTCTATTATGTTACCTCTATTCTGTTTACACTCCTTTTATTTTTATCGTACAATAGTCCCACGGGGAGATAGGTGGCAAATTGATAAATAAATAAAAGATCTAACTATACAGTATTTATGGAGATTCTCAGTCAACCAGGTTGTCCTGAAGGTGATTTTTCAAGAGGCAACTGGGCTTTCTGGTTTTTCTTTGAGCTTCTTGGATGAGAAGCGAAACATCTTCAAAGAAAAACCACTTTTTGGTTTTTTTCCCCCAGTTGCCTCTTGAAAAACCATCTTTGAAACTACCTACAGTAAATTATAAATTATTAGCAAAGATATCCACTAGATGGAAGCATAGGCACACTAGCTTTTAGCTCGGTTGCCTTGATAGGGGGGGAAAAAGCTCTTTTGCAAATTTGGTTTATTTGCCTCGTTTTTGAAGGTTTCAGAATAACAGAATTGGAAGGGACCTTTCTTTATTTCTAATAAGATCAGTGGTGGGATTCAATTTTTTTAACAACCGGTTCTGGGCGTGGCTTAGTTGGGGCTGTGGCTTGGTTGTCATGTGACCGGGTGGGCATGGCCCTACTCAGAGGGCTGAAAAACGTCATTTCTGACTGGTCCTCGCACTTTTGACCGGTCCTCGCACTTAAGACCATCCTCACATTTATGCCCATTGCGGCATTCTTAAGAACCGTGTCACTCATTTCACAACTGTTTCTCTTCATCATGGTGACAAGATAGGGCAAAAACGTAAAATGTGAGGACAGTCGTAAGTTCGAGGACTGGTCAAAAGTGCGAGGACCAGTCAAAAATAACTTTTTCAGCCCTCAGAGGAGTCCATATGCACAAAAGGACTACCCAGAGGGCTGAAAAAAGTGATTTCTGACAAGTCCTCGCACTTTGGACCGGTCTTTGCACTTATGACTGGTCATCATTTATGCCCATTGTAGCATTCTTAACAACAGTGTCACTCATTTCACAACCTCTTCTCTTCACCATGGTGACAAGATAGGGCAAAAACTTAAAATGTGAGGACAGTCGTTAAGTTTGAGGACTGGTCAAAAGTGCGAGGACCAGTCAAAAAATAATTTTTTCAGCCCTCTGAGTAGTCCATATGCACAAAAGGACTACCCAGAGGGCTGAAAAAAGTGATTTCTGACAAGTCCTCGCACTTTGGAACGGTCTTCGCACTTATGACTGGTCATCATTTATGCCCATTGTAGCATTCTTAACAACAGTGTCACTCATTTCACAACTGCTTCTCTTCACCATGGTGACAAGATAGGGCAAAAACGTAAAATGTGAGGACAGTCGTAAGTTCGAGGACTGGTCAAAAGTGCGAGGACCAGTCAAAAATAACTTTTTCAGCCCTCAGAGGAGTCCATATGCACAAAAGGACTACCCAGAGGGCTGAAAAAAGTGATTTCTGACAAGTCCTCGCACTTTGGACCGGTCTTCGCACTTATGACTGGTCATCATTTATGCCCATTGTAGCATTCTTAACAACAGTGTCACTCATTTCACAACTGCTTCTCTTCACCATGGTGACAAGATAGGGCAAAAACGTAAAATGTGAGGACAGTCGTAAGTTCGAGGACTGGTCAAAAGTGCGAGGACCAGTCAAAAATAACTTTTTCAGCCCTCAGAGGAGTCCATATGCACAAAAGGACTACCCAGAGGGCTGAAAAAAGTGATTTCTGACAAGTCCTCGCACTTTGGACCGGTCTTTGCACTTATGACTGGTCATCATTTATGCCCATTGTAGCATTCTTAACAACAGTGTCACTCATTTCACAACCTCTTCTCTTCACCATGGTGACAAGATAGGGCAAAAACTTAAAATGTGAGGACAGTCGTTAAGTTTGAGGACTGGTCAAAAGTGCGAGGACCAGTCAAAAAATAATTTTTTCAGCCCTCTGAGTAGTCCATATGCACAAAAGGACTACCCAGAGGGCTGAAAAAAGTGATTTCTGACAAGTCCTCGCACTTTGGACCGGTCTTCGCACTTATGACTGGTCATCATTTATGCCCATTGTAGCATTCTTAACAACAGTGTCACTCATTTCACAACTGCTTCTCTTCACCATGGTGACAAGATAGGGCAAAAACGTAAAATGTGAGGACAGTCGTAAGTTCGAGGACTGGTCAAAAGTGCGAGGACCAGTCAAAAATAACTTTTTCAGCCCTCAGAGGAGTCCATATGCACAAAAGGACTACCCAGAGGGCTGAAAAAAGTGATTTCTGACAAGTCCTCGCACTTTGGACCGGTCTTTGCACTTATGACTGGTCATCATTTATGCCCATTGTAGCATTCTTAACAACAGTGTCACTCATTTCACAACCTCTTCTCTTCACCATGGTGACAAGATAGGGCAAAAACTTAAAATGTGAGGACAGTCGTTAAGTTTGAGGACTGGTCAAAAGTGCGAGGACCAGTCAAAAAATAATTTTTACAGCCCTCTGAGTAGTCCATATGCACAAAAGGACTACCCAGAGGGCTGAAAAACGTGATTTCTGACTGGTCCTCGCACTTTTGACCGGTCCTCGCACTTAAGACCATCCTCACATTTATGCCCATTGCGGCATTCTTAAGAACCGTGTCACTCATTTCACAACTGTTTCTCTTCATCATGGTGACAAGATAGGGCAAAAACGTAAAATGTGAGGACAGTCGTAAGTTCGAGGACTGGTCAAAAGTGCGAGGACCAGTCAAAAATAACTTTTTCAGCCCTCAGAGGAGTCCATATGCACAAAAGGACTACCCAGAGGGCTGAAAAAAGTGATTTCTGACAAGTCCTCGCACTTTGGACCGGTCTTTGCACTTATGACTGGTCATCATTTATGCCCATTGTAGCATTCTTAACAACAGTGTCACTCATTTCACAACTGCTTCTCTTCACCATGGTGACAAGATAGGGCAAAAACGTAAAATGTGAGGACAGTCGTAAGTTCGAGGACTGGTCAAAAGTGCGAGGACCAGTCAAAAATAACTTTTTCAGCCCTCAGAGGAGTCCATATGCACAAAAGGACTACCCAGAGGGCTGAAAAAAGTGATTTCTGACAAGTCCTCGCACTTTGGACCGGTCTTTGCACTTATGACTGGTCATCATTTATGCCCATTGTAGCATTCTTAACAACAGTGTCACTCATTTCACAACCTCTTCTCTTCACCATGGTGACAAGATAGGGCAAAAACTTAAAATGTGAGGACAGTCGTTAAGTTTGAGGACTGGTCAAAAGTGCGAGGACCAGTCAAAAAATAATTTTTTCAGCCCTCTGAGTAGTCCATATGCACAAAAGGACTACCCAGAGGGCCTGAAAAAAGTGATTTCTGACAAGTCCTCGCACTTTGGACCGGTCTTCGCACTTATGACTGGTCATCATTTATGCCCATTGTAGCATTTTTAACAACCGTGTCACTCATTTCACAACTGCTTCTCTTCACCATGGTGACAAGATAGGGCAAAAACGTAAAATGTGAGGACAGTTATAAGTTTGAGGACTGGTTAAAAGTGCGAGGACCAGTCAAAAATAACTTTTTCAGCCCTCTGAGTAGTCCATATGCATAAAAGGATACAGCAATAGAGAGGGATGAAGGAAGGGAAGGGAAATTAGAGTAGGAGTGAGGGTAAGAGAGGGAGGAAGAGAGGAGGAGAAAGAGAAAGGAAGAGGAAGTAGGGAGGAGAAGAAGAGGGGGAGGAAGAGAAAGTAAGAAGGAAAGAAAAGAGAGAGGTGGTAGGTTTGAGGAGAAAGATTGCTGTACAATAAAAAAGATGAAAGGGAAGAAAGCCAACCCCAAACAAATATAAAGATATTAAGATAAAGAATGAATTGTTAAACTTTAAAGAATAAAAGAGAACAAATATGAATAAATAGCAATAATTAGAAACACACATACAAACATACAATGTATTTTCTTTGAACAGAATATTTGGCTGGTTCACAAATTTAAACAGCGTTTAGTCATTTCAATTAAATTTACAATTTCTATATTTCCTTTTTGCCATATTTATTCCTCATCTATTTTTTTAAAAAAACCAATATTACCCTTCATCCTCATCTCTAATCTTAATCAAATTCATTTTTTCCCTTCTATTCTATATTATACCCCTTCCCATTGACATCTATTTTTATATCCAGCCTCACATTGGTTAATTATGTAATATTACAGTTGTTTAATACAAATTCAACATTTTAATATAAATCAATTAGTTATATAACTATCTTTTTTGTATATTAATCAATATGAACATGAATATTCCAATTATTTCCATGCAATCCAATTTCTTACAAATCAATTAATTATATTTACCAATAATAATAAACCAAATAATTTCCCCTATATATTTCTCCAAACCATAACTTAACCATTTCTGCTTTCAACACAATATACAATTAATATATAATTAATTGTCCTTACGGAAGGACTTCCGTACCTTCCGTAAGGCCCTGACGACTTATTTATTCCAGCAAGCCGGCCTAGCCTAAATGGTTTTTAATGGGATTTTAAATTTTATAGACTTGGGGTTTTAAATTGGGTGGCCGATTGATTTAATCTCTTTTAATTATCTTAACTTTTGTATTGTATGTATTTTAATTTTGGCTGTTCACTGCCCTGAGTCCCTTTGGGAGAAGGGCGGTATACAAATTAAATTAATAAAATAAATAAATAAATAGTATCTCAATTATTACAATTCCCTAGTTAAATAGAACTTTTTTTCTTTTGTGTTTTAAAATCTTGAACTCTCCTCTTTTGCCCTAAATTTCCTATTGTTTGCAGTTTTGCACCTATCTTTTTTGGTGAGGAAAAAGAAAAAGAAATCTCTCTCTGCCTCATTTTGTCACGTTGCAGCAAAGACCCTGCTTTGCTTTCAGTTTCGCTTTTTCAGCATACCTAGGGGAAAAAAAATCTGCTCCAGCACTCTTTGCAGATAGCAACAGAGCCCGGGCAAAACAGCTGAGAGCAAATCAGCTGAGAGTCGGGAGGCCGATCTAATCAATTTGTGCTAATTAACGGATGCTGAAGCTGAAGGGGCTGTTTTTTCTTGCTGTTTGCTTGCAAGGCGGTAAGTGCTGCGAGGCACAGGCCAAAGGGTGGGGGCCACCCTCCTTGCCACTTAGCCCCCCCTGCCATCCCCCTTGCCTCTTACCGCTCCCTAAGGCATTCCACCGTCCTCCAGGGGGCAGTACTGCCCACTTTGGCAACCACTGGCTTAACTACTTAACTACTTGACAACCGGTTCCACGGAAGTAGAATCCCACCACTGGGTCTACCCATTTATTTTTGCAGGCGTAGATCTAGTCATTTGTTTTCTTTTAACACTGATCAGCTGTAGGGCGGCCCTTTGAAGCCCCGCGGCAGTTGCGTGGCCAATAAAATTATAAAAAAACACCGAACCATTGTTAAATTGCTGGCTCGCCCACCCCTCGCCCAGTGGTGCGGAGGGGCGGGGCAAGGGGTGGGGCGAGCCAGCAATTTAACAAACGGTTCGGCCGAACTGCCTAGAACCGGCAGAATCCCACCACTAAATAAGATACAGTGTAAAACTCTGCTGCATGTCTATTGCTGCAATGGATTCCTGTCCTCAGTTCTCGTTTTTGCCAAGTTTATGGTTTTTTCTATTATTTTTTCCCCCTTGTGGGGCTTTTGGTGGGGAGGGGAAGGAGGTGGTTTTAAATCATCCATCCATCCATCCATCCATCCATCCATCCATCCATCCATCCATTCATTTCGATTACATGAACTGTGAACTATATGGATTCATTTATAACAGTCACATTAAATGTGAAATACGTTGTTTGGTACATCAAACAAGCAAAAATAATCCATTTAAATAATTAAACAATTTAGCACTGATGATGTTACCTAGTTTAGGTAATAAAATATCTGCAAGAAAACAACCAAGCTTAGAAAGCACTCCTCATAATTTATTTCCCCTATTATGAGGACCTAGATTGTTGGAGGCAATATGCTGGCTCTGTACACTGCTTAGAGAGAGGGCTGTAAAAGCACTGTGAAGCGGTATATAAATCTAAGTGCTATTGCTACGAGCTATGGTGGCGCAATGGTTAGAGAGCAGTACTGCAGGCTACTTCTGCTGACTGCCAGCTGACTGCAATTTGGCAGTTCAAATCTCTCCAGGCTCAAGGTTGACTCAGCCTTCCATCCTTCTGAGGTGAGTCAAATGAGAACCCAGATTGTTGGGGGCAATATGCTGACTCTGTAAACCGCTTAGAGAGGGCTGTAAAAGCACTGTGAAGCAGTAAGTGCTATTGCTATTATGAAGGATTGAGACAAATGTCGGCTAATCAATGACTTGCTCTTTCTTATGCTAACTTCTCCCCAACTGAGATGGCTAAGAAAGAAACATGCATTGTTTATTTCAAGTTTGCCTACATCATCCATAGAGTATTTTCGGATCCCCCTAGTTAGTGCCACAATAAACAAATCTGAAACAAACCTTAGGAATGCTGCCTGGCACCTAGAAGAATTCTGCAGATGACACAATAGGGTTCCAACCAAACACGGTCCATGGACTAGAAGACATCCAAGGTCCCCTCCAACTCTGTTATTCTGTTCTGTTCTGTTCTGTTCTGTTCTATTCTATTCTATTCTATTCTATTCTATTCTATTCTATTCTATTCTATTCTATTCTATTCTATTCTATTCTATTCTATTCTATTCTATTCTATTCGACAATTGCAGTATCCTGGGGCCACCTGATTGTCATTTGTGACCTTCACACCCAGTTTCAGACAAAATCAATGGGGAAAGTCAGATTTACTTAATGACTGTGTAATTCGCTTAACTTCACTGATACACTTAACCCGGGCATAAAGAAAAAAAAAAATCAAAAAATTGTGCAAGATTCACTTTTAACAACTACTTTGCTTAACCACAGAAATTCTGGTCCCAGTTGTAGTGTTAAGTTGTGGACTACCTGAATCTAGCCATACTGAAGTGAACTTGATGGCATGATTAAACAGTCACAATATAGGTTTAGATTTGAGGACGGGATGGAGAAAGCACACTTTTAGCTTATAGTTGGATAACAAGACTTTGATCTTGGCCACAGATAGTGGAATTAATCCAGACTGACTTTATTCTTTACAACTAAACTTCAGTTTTTCTTCCTTCCCCAATTCTCATAAAAAGTATTTTCCCTTTTAAGTATTTCAATATGGGAGCAGGGAAATTGAGAAGAAAATCAGATCATGGCAGCAACCTGGCCTAATGTTCATGACCTCCATCTTTCTTTCAGAGCCGGTGGGATTATGTCGTATGGAAGAACCACTTTTCCTCCAGTACCTTGAGGAAACTTCAAGTGCCTTCAATGAATTTCAAGTGCAACTGAAAAAGGCTGGTTATGACATCCAGGTGGACATGGATCAGAAACTGTTGACATTCCAGGCCATTGATCAGTCTGTGCAGCTGCTTGACTTAGAAAAAGCCTTTGAGTTTGTGCGAAAGAAATACGTGCTGCATTGTGAGACACGAGAAGAGATTCTAAAAGTCTTGATTGACCACCAAAGTCTTATGGATAGATTTGAATCCCTCAGGATCTATATCCTTGACCAAATGTGGCTTGTAGGCCTGTTGGATGAGATCAAGTGCTTCTTACAATGGCTCACCCATGAGGCATCTCAAAGGGAACCTGTGATCTGGGAGTACACAGCTGAGCCACTGCCCCGGTATACTATTGCCAAAGATGTTGTACTTCAGGAGTTGCTCCCAATCAGTCCTATGATAAACCTTGAAATTACTGCTAAGACTCCAGCAACTATCAAATTCTGGGGACCCTGTCAGAGAGTCAAGGAAGCAAAGGAGTGTTTCGAGGAGGTCTTGAACAGCTTCCAGATTCTACCAGTTCCTTTGTCCAATTTCCAGTTGCAGTTTGTCATGGCACATTGGGACAAAGCGTTCTGCAACAGTTTCTTCCTAGACAGGAGTATCCCAGTTGTTTTGGAGCTCTCTGAGGTTGTCCAGATTGTTGGCCTAGACTTGGGCAAAATGAAAGAAGCCAAAGAGATCCTCATGGAGCTAGTGTGTGAAAGAGCTATGGAGATTGCAGAGGATGTGAAATGGGCTACGGAGTCTTCAGAATGGAAGCTGCTGCTGCAGCAGAGTCTGGAAACTCATAAGGGAGTAGCCATTCATCACGTGGCACCTGATTGGGTGATCCTTGTAGGCTTCTGTCCTATGGTCACTGAAGTAGAAAAATCTATTAAGGCATATTTGAGTGAGAATTCCCAAGTGGAAGAAAAAGTGAGTCTTACTAGACTAGAATTAGTTTTAGCTGGGAAGGATCTGCTTCATATAATAGGCTGGGAACATCTCAGCATGAACGTTGCAGTCCAGGTGAACAGTGAGTCTTCAGTGCTGCAGGTGAGAGGTCTTCAAAAATATGTGAAGAAAGCCATTCCAGTCATCAAGAAGAACTTGGATTCTTTGGTGCTTGATGTAATACCTGTAAGGAAGAGAATTGTTAGAGAATACGTCTTTGGAATTGGAGCACATCTACTCAAGAGCATGGCTTGGCATTTGCATTGCATTGCTAGGATGCAGACTGAAGAGTCCGAGGATTGGAAGAAGATCATAGACAAGGACTTCATAAAAAAAGTAAGTATAATCTATTTTTATAGCTTCTATTTGCTTTTTTTAAAAAAAGTTCCATCCATGCTTGTAAATAAGAATGAATGCAAATTACTGTATTTTTCGGAGTATAAGACACACTCCCCTGCCCAAAAGTGGGTGGAAATTTCTGTGCATCTTATACAGCAAATGTTGCTGAAGCCCCACCCACTCACCCACCGCCCCCCATCCTTCAGATCTATCAATCTAATCTGTAAAACCTAAAATCAGAGTTTCATTCTTTTCCACATCAAGCACGAAGTTTAGAAATGGTTTCCATTATGTTCTTTTCTTTGATTAAGGTACTCAGTTTTGCCATTTCAGTCCACTCCATCAAGTTTATTAGAAAGTGATATAGGCCAAGATGGAAAATTATCGGTGACACTGACAGGAAGAATTTGTTTGTCAGTTATAAATTTAGAATGCAGATTTCACAATGATTTTATGACTTACATTATCGATCGTATCAAGAACTATTGTGTCCCTAACATCCAATTTTCTTTCTTTCTTTCTTTCTTTCTTTTTTAGAGATTTGATACAGGCATTTCAGAGGCAATATATATAATGGGCAAATGGAAGCCCATAATCTCGTTGAAGCAAATTGTGGCCAGTCTCCTTGCACAGTTCTGTACGGAATCCATCTGTCATGAAGCAATTGCCACTTTCAAAAATATGAACATCAATGAGTTCCTTAGTAATGTATCCCACAGGCTTCCTGTAGATATCAGTTGGTTGCAGGATAATGAAATCCAGATTAGTGGTTTCCCAAAAGATGTGGAGCAAGTTCTGGAAGCTGTTCATAGAAAGATTGAGAAATATCACTCTGAAATAATTGAAGTCAAAGCTCAATATGAGTCAATCCCTTATACTATTATAAAAGAAAGCTTGTTCCAGAACAGATTTCCAACAAGCCCTTTTGTAAGCACAGAAGTCTTGGGCAATGATCCAGCAACCATCATATTTAGAGGTCCCCGTCAGAAGTTGGTAGAACTGAGGAGGCAGTTTGAGGAATTCCTTAGTGGTTTTCAATTTTTACCAGTCTCTCTCTCCGAAATCCAGTTTCAGTTTGTCAAGGCACAATGGGGCAAGCTTTTTCACAATGGCTTTTTCTGGGAAAGGAACATCCAAGCCATTTTGGAGATCTCTGAAATTGTTCAAGTTGGTGGCTTAAACTTGAGTGAAATCAAAGAAGCTGAAAAGACCCTAATGGAACAGATGTGTGAGAAGACTGTAGAGATTGCAGATCAGTTGCAATGGGTCACTGAGGAGCCAGAGTGGGAAGACTTGCTAAACAGATTAAAGTCTCTTAAGGAAGTTGCCGTTCATTACACTCCATCCAATCAGGTGACCGTGATTGGCCCTCCTCTTCAGACTGCTATGGCAGAAGAATATATTAAGGACTACCTAAGAGACAATTCCCCATTGAAAGAAAGTATGTTGCTTATTAAACCAGAATTAATGTTAACTGGGGAGAGTGTCCTTCATATTATGAATTGGGAACACCTCAAGGTGAACATCAAATTCAAGCAAAGTCATTATAAATTGTCACTGCAAGTGAAAGGACTCCGGAAATTTGTGAAGGAAGCTATGCCTGTGATCAAGAAAGATTTGGACTCTCTGGTGCTTGGTATGATACCTCTGGAGAAGAAAGAATTATGCATCTACTTCTCTGAAGATGGATCAGATCTTCTGAAGAACATGGCAGAAACTCAGAATTGTATTGTAAGGATGCAAACTCAGGAGAGCCACTGCTCTAGCAATGGTGGAGTCTTGCAAGTAAGTAATAGTGTTTTTAAGGCAACAGCTAGTTGTTCTTCTGTGTCCTTCTATCAAATATATATATAGGTAGTCCTCAACTTACAAATGCAACTGAGCCCAAAATTTGTTTAGCAAGATAGTTGTTAAGTGAGTTTTGCCCCATGCTATGACCTTTTTACCCACCATTGTTAAGTAAATCCCTGCAGTTATTTACTTAGTAACATGGTTGTTCAGCAACCATCATATATATAATGGTTCAGCAACCGTTATAAATACAGGCCAGTCACTAAGCAATGAATTTTCACCACATGGCCATTGTTCCCATGTTGCAGTGATTGTAAGTGTGAAAAAAAGGTCCCAAGTAACATTTTTGTTTAGTGACATTGTAACTTTGGTCACTAAAGAAATGGTTGTAAGTCAAGGACTACCTGCATTCATTCCCCTCTTTTGTATATGTGCCTTCAAGTCAATGCTGACATCTGTACTAGCTCCTGCAGTTTTCTTGGCAAGATATCAGGAGAGGTTTGCCATTGCCTGCTTCCTAGGGCTAAGAGAGAGTGACTGGCTTAAAGTCACCCGGTGTTCTGACCTAGGCTTCCTGAGACAGTAAAAAGAACACAATTAGTCCCAAAAACCCTCTTTTTATTTCAACGGCTATGAATTATGTCCATTCACAGCCCGTGATGAATCACAAATAGTTTGTAAAGAGTCTGACAGTCCTTTGGGATAAGGCTGATAAGCACCTACCTTTATCTCCCTTGACCTGCTGCCAAAGACCTAATTGGCTATTAGCTTTGCAAAGCCACACGGAGCACAGAGTCAAAACGGAACTTCTGAATTTAAACCAACCAGCACGAACAAAGTTGCTTCCTGCAAAGGCTCACGTGCCTTTTCTCCTCCTTTATGTCTTATGGGAGGGGCCAATCATCTCCAAGCCCTACCCCTGAATTGTCCCTTCTGTCTTAACTGTTCTTGCCTTCTGGCAGCTCTGTGCATGCGCGCACTGGGAACAGGCTCCCCCCGTTCCTCTGCCTTGCTAACGTCAGACTCCAGAGGCTCCAGAGTCAGCACATAACTCCCAGATCTTTGCCTCTGACGCAGAGCCTTCGTCCGAGCCTTCCCCGGACTCCAGGACTGGCCCATGTTCCTCCCCAGCCTCCTCATTGTCCGACTCTGCTGCCAGCTCTACAGGCTACCGGTGGACCACAACACCCAGCAGGTTTTGTACCTAAGACAGGATTAGAACTCACAGTCTTCCAGTTCCTAACCTAGTGCCTTAACACTTTTATTTCACCAAGCTGGCCTCGCCTAAATCTTCTCCCTTTTAAGTGTAAATTTTAAATTTTTTAATGTATTTTAAAATTTGGGTATCTTAAAATGGGTATTAATTCAGCCAAATTTATTTAATTCATTTTATTCGATTTTAAATTTTGTATATCTATGTGTTTTATTTCATGGCTGTGCACCGCCCTGAGTCCTTCGGGAGTAGGGCGGTATAGAAATTCAATAAATAAATAAAATAAACATCTATACCAAACTGGCCCTAGGCTTGTGTCAAATCCCTGAATTGAGGCATGTACCCCAATATAAGTTTCCTGATTAACGATTGATTGGATGTTTCCTCAGTACTAGAACTGTTTTTCTTTAGATTGGTTTTGTAGTCATTGCCTAAATTGAATTGGGAATAATTCTGGTATGTTGAGTTCTAGAAACATACATTAAAACTTGAGGAACATGGCAGCTCATTGATTAGAACACAGGGTTGGAGGTTAGCAAAATCAAGTTTGAGACCTGAGTGCTGCTGTGGGGTCAGCCCCCATCCTTTGTTCCAGCTCTTGCAAAGTATATGAAAGGAGCCCCCTACTAGGTGTTGCCCAGGCAACAGTGATGTCATTGGCTAATCCTGTTAACCGAGAAGTGCCTTGGTGCTTCTGACACCAGTGCAATGCAAATCAAAACTGACACCCACATTTCTTAGACCTAGAGTCGATCTCCAAACTAGAGGATTAGACATAGGCTGGTGGTTTTATGTGAAAATTCAAACTAGATTCGCTAGGAATAAACAGGAACATGGTATTTCCCTTCATTTACAAACTTTTGACAAGCTTCTCCTAGGTGGCCAAAGGAAATTTATTTGCAACGTTTACAATCTTCTTCTGTCCAATTTTATGGCGGAGGAGATTGTAAAGGACACGATGATTGCCTGGGGGAGAAATATTGGAACAACAATTCAGCTTGATGCATGGCAAAATGTATGGAACAAAATTATGAAACTGACCCTTTCTTCCCCGTTCAAAGAAAACTTTTATAAAATGATCTACTGTTAGTATCTCCCCCCCCGCCAGAATCGTTAAGATGTTCCCAGGATCTTCTGGTAGATGTTGGAAATGTGGGTCGGCCAAGGGTACTTTCTTCCATCAGTGGTGGATTTGTCCGTCAACTAGATGCTATTGGGGGAAAATACAGCAGTGGCTGCTGGAAATAACAGGTGTGAGCTTTCCCCTTCACCCAGACCTCTACTTACTCGGAATAAGACTGGACTACATTGACAAGAAGGATTGGTATATATTTGTCCATGTCTCAACAGCGGCAAGAATGGCATTTGCTCAACTGTGGAAAGATGCAGATACGCCCCCTGACCATCTGATAATAAACAAGATTCTCCGATGTGCTGAGATGGACAGGCTAACGTATATCTTAAAAGACAAGAAAGATTCAGTATATAATAGAAGTTGGGACAGATGCTTTGTCTGGCTCAAAAGAAGGTTAAACCTAGGAGAAGGGTGATAAGATCGTCTAATTAGATTAACTAGATATTTACTAGGCTTTATAACTCTTTATAATTTTGATAAAAACAGGCCAATTGTTTTGTAGATAGTTAAAAGAACTTGATTGCATTGAAATGTTTGGCTAGGATTGTCACTGCGTTTTTTTTATTTACCAGCTGAGCTCATTAGTTCTGGACTATCAGACTTTCCGTAGCTTGCCAAGAATCCTTATCAGTAAGCAGTAAGCTAAACTGCGCATGTCCACCCACATTCCTTCACACTCTTTTCTTTGTTCTCTTGCCAGAAAGGTCCAGCTGAGAAATTGCCGGCACAAACTTTTGCAAAAATGTAACAATTAATTTTCTTAGTCAGTTAGGTGTTTTATTTTCTTTATAACAAATAAATGAGTTTTCTTAGAAAATATCTTCGGGTTTTGTTTTCTTAAAGTATACTCGCAAGGAAAGGTCTCGATCCACCCCTCGTAATCAGGTGCGATTATCCCAAAAGAGAATGGGATTAATCAACGCCCTGACAAGGATGATATTAGTTAATATTAATTGGAAAGTGAGCTTAACTCTCGGTTAGTCATGTTTGTTGTTTCGTTTTAGTCTTGTGTTTATGTGTTTCTATATTTCACTTCTTATATTGCTTTCCAATCATTGTGTGTTAATTTTACTGTAAATATTTAATAAAGATTGGACACACACACACAAAAAAAACCTGACACCCACATTTCTAAACATTTGATTTTGTTCTTATAAAAACTGTTCTTTCCTCCCCTCCCTTCCAGGGTTTAGCTGAGGACCACAAGGCTGTGATCCATGTAGTAGGAATAGAAAGCAAAGTTACTTTTCTCAAGCAGCATTTGTCAAATTTTATTGCCAAATTCCACAAAGAAACCATCTGTAGTGCCGAGATGTCAACCTTCACTGATGACAGCCTTAAAGCCCTTTGCAAAACTAACATGCCTCAGTATCCAGTTGGCTTCCATCGCCTAAGAGAAAAGGTGGTTTGGATTTATGGTTCTCAAAAAGATGTTGAAAATATTTCTGGGAAGATTTACAGCAAGTTAGAGAAATTTCTCTTTGCAAAGATCCAAAAAGCTCAAGCGGAAGAGGCAGTTTCCAAGCTTCTGTATGAGACTGTCCGTTGGCATCATAGATCTGATGCCGGATGGTCTAGCTTTGACATACTAACCAATCACTATCTGGAGCAGGAATATGGTAAGAAGAAAATGGCAACACTACTGTCATGGAATGGCGAAAAACTGATGATTAATTTTCTGACGAGTGAAGCCTTCATCTTGGGCAAGAGAAAATTCAAGATAAGGAGAGATATCTGCTTATGGGGTGAGAAGATGTATCTTACTTTATTAGAAACTCTCTTTTTAGGATGGGATGGAATGGGATAATAGAATTTATTTATTTCTGTTTCCCCCAAAAATAAGACCTATCCAAAAAATAAGCCCTAGCATGTTTTTTTTTAACGCATGCGCTTAATATAAACCCTACTCCCAAATAAGCCCTACTTAAGCACCTGCCCAGCTGCCTGGCCGCCCGTTTCATCTGGTTGTTTGCAGTGCCACAGCGGCAAGGCAGGGTATGGTGGAGCTGCCCCATGTGCCCCATGCTGGCTTACCTCAGGGCCCCCATAGCCAGGCCATCCACACCCTGACACCTGCCTCACGGCTCGTGGCTTCAAAGGAGCAGGAGGTTGAGCGGCATCTTGGTGCTGCAGCTGAGGGCGTGAGGCAGCGATCGGGGTATTGGATGGCCTGGCTGCAGGGCCCTGAGGTAAACTGGTACAGGGTGTTTGGGGCAGCTCCATCAATCCCACACCTTGTAGCGGCAGCACTGGTACATCACACAGCCTCCTGCCCCACGGTGAGCAACCAGAAGAACTGGGCCTTCTGAATATAGGGAAAAAATAAGACCCCCCCTGAAAATAAGCCCTATTTCTTATTTTAGGCCCCAAAAGAAAATAAGACCCGGTCTTATTTTCAGGGAAACACAGGTGGAATAGAGAAAATAAAATAGAATGGAATGGAAGAATAGAATAGAATAGAATAGAATAGAATAGAATAGAATAGAATAGAATGGAATGGAATGGAATGGAATGGAATGGAATGGAATGGAATGGAGTGGAGTGGAGTGGAGTGGAGTGGAGTGGAGTAGAATCAAATTGAACAGAACAGAACAGAACAGAACAGAACAGAACAATTGAATTCTTTATTGGCCAAGTATGATTGGATACACAAGGAATTTCTTTCCGGTACACAAGCTCTCAGTGTACATACAAACAACAAAGTGATAAGTCATAGATCATGAATCATAAAATACGATCATAAATCATAAGATACAAAGTGATAAATCATAAGATACCAACAGGAGAAGTTAATACGAAAGATGAGAAGAAAAATGGCAATACAGCCCTACTAAATGGGTTAATATTGTTAGGCAAAAGGCAGAGCTTTGGGAATTAGGTGTTTAGCAGAGTGATGGCATGGGGTGTGTGGGGTGTGGAATTGTCTTGGTGTTTATTTGTTTTGGCATGCAATGCCCTATAATGGTGTCCTGAGGGATGGAGTTGAAACATTTGTTTCTAGGATGTGAGGGGCCTGTAGATATTTTCTATTCACCCTGTCTATATCACCCTTTTTATTGCATTTTCTATGGAAACAAATCTACTTATTTCTTATATCAACTCCATTTTCTCATCTTTTTCTTACTCCATTCTTTAGTGGGTTGCTTTCTTTTATATACCAAGAATCTATTTTAGTTGTGTTTTAACTTAGAGAATATCGACAGATATTTTTTTACCACAACATTGCTAATAAATAAGCGGTGCTGTCAATTAATTCTGACTCGCCATATTCCACCCAATTGTTTATCCAATCTAAATTTTCTTCTGTGAGGGAAAACATGTGTAAGTTTATATGTGTAACCCTAACCCTAACCCTAACCTAGAATTACTTCCTAACAACTAATTTCTGACGGTGTACAATAATATAAGCAGAAGCCAATAACAAAGCTTAATTCCTAATAAATGATTTCTAGCAATATATCACATCAAAGCAAACAGCAAATATTGGTTTAATCAGCAACAATTATATAGCAACATAAGCAATTCATAAAAGCAAATAGCTAATATTAGTTTGATTCATATACTCCTTCAATTATATATCAAGAGTTTCAATTATAGTCTGTAAAAACTGCCCAGACAGGTACTCCAAAGAACAGCTGTCGTGTCTACTTTCTATCAGTGCACAGAATTGGCCAAAAGCCTTTTAAAAAATTTTTACACACACACACACACACACACACACACACACACACACACACACACACGTAGTCCTCGACTTACAACGACAATCAAGCCCAAAATGCACATATTTTGGAAGTTCCCTGAGGATGGGCTCCAGCACAGGATTGAAAGCCCTTTGGTCCCGGAGACCGACTCAAATTGGATCCTGGGCCCCAAACTTCCATTCCTAAGCGAGGCAGTTGTTAACTGAGTTTTGCCTCATTTTATGACTTTTTGCCACAGTTGTTAAGTGAATCATTGTGGTTGTTAAGAGAACCATGCAGTCATTAAGCAAATCTGACTTCCCCCATTGACTTTGCCTGTCAGAAGCCGGCTGGAAAGGTTACAAATGGTGATGGCACGACCCCCTCATATAGACGGGTAGTCCCCAACTTACGACCTCTAATTGAGTCCAAAATTTCTGATGCTAAGTGAAACATTTGTTAAAGTGAGTTTTGCCCCATTTTACGACCTTATTTGCCACAGTTGTTAAGTGAATCATTGCAATTGATAGTAACCCAGTTGTTAAGCGAATCTGGCTTCCCTCATTGTCAGAAGGTCGCAAAAAGGAGACATTTACGACACTGCGACTGTCATAAATATGAACCAGTTGCCAAGCATCTGAATTTTGATCACGTGGCCACGGGGATGCTGCAAAGGTTGTAACTGTCAAAATTGGTTGCAAGTCACTTTTTTCAGTGCCGTTGTAACTTTGAACAGTCATTAAATGAACAGTTGTAAGCCGAGGACTTCCTGTACATGCCAGTTGTCAAGTATCCAAATTTTGATCACGTGACCCTGGAGATGCTGTAGCAGTCATAAGTGCGAGGACAGGTCATAAGTCACTTTTTGCAGTGCTGTTGGAACTTCGGATGGTCACCAAATGAATAGTAAGTCAAGGACTACCTGTACAACTGCTTTCTAGCGAAGCTAAATCACGCGGCACAGCTGATTCCCCCTTTCACTGTTTTACTTACCTTCCCAAGCCTCCTTCTGGCACGTCCTGCCCATGCGCAGACACGTGCACAGCACGTATTTGGTGCGCACTGCACATGCGCACATAGCATGCGTTTGGGATGCAGCAAGTTTGAAGCACAGCGCGCATGTGCGGCCTGCAAATCGGTAGCAAACCAGTTCGGATTTCACCACTGTCAAAAGTGTTCTGCTCACCTATACAGGGGATCATAAGGGGACCTTAGTTCTATTCATTTATTCATTTGTTCAATCCATTTACTTGTTGCAGACAAAAATATTGCTCCCTTCTGGGAAGCCATGGATGAATGTTTAGTTAAGAAAGTGGAACTGCAGTCATATTCAAAGGAATATCAGGATGTGATGAGGAATTTCAACAAGACAGCTGGGAACTACAAAGTTGTCAGAGTAAGTTGTGATTGATTGGAGACTTTGCTATTAAGATTAATAAATATAGTTAAGTCTTTTCCAACCTTAGCAACTTTATGATGTCTGGACTTCAACTCCCAGAATTCCCTAGCTAGTATGTATTTTTTTAAGGCATCCCATTCTCTAAATCAGATTATAAACTTCAGACTATAATAGATAAGAAGTACAGAATAAGCACAAATCAGGGAAAAAGACAGAGAAAAATAACTACAGTAATTTTAGATTATTTAAGCAAGAGAGACCAGTCATATATTACAGTAGCACTAAACTTTCTTTTAAAGTTGAGATTTGATATAGCTTATTTTGTGATAAAGTGGAAGATATTTTATGATAGCAAAAAGTCACAAAATTACAGGTGAGTTCTCTTATATTTTTTTCAGTCTACAATTTTAATATCTTTAAAAAACTAATATATATTCCTTCCTTCCTTCCTTCCATCTTTTCCTTCCTATCCTCCTCTTTCCTTCCTTCTTTCTTTCTTCCCTCTTTCCTTCCTTCTTTCCTGCCTGCCTGCCTTACTCTTAGTTTCTGCCTTTCTGTCTTTCCTTCCTTCCTTCTTTCTTTTTCTTTCTTTCCTTCTTTCTTTCCTTCCTTCGTTCCATCCTTCCTGTCTTTCTTTCCTTCCTTCCTTCTTCCTTCTTTCTTTCTTCTTTCTTTCTTTCTTTCTTTCTTTCTTTCTTTCTTTCTTTCTTTCTTTCTTTCTTTCTTTCTTTCCTTCTTCTTCCTCCCTCCCTCAGACAAACAAGGCTCAATAAAATAAAATGACTTGCCATGATCTTGGCTTTTTCCTTATAGGTAGAGAGGATCCAAAACCGATATTTGTGGGTTTCCTATTGCTGGAAAAAAAGCTGGATGGAGAAGAGAAATCCAGAAGGGACACAGAATGAACTCATTCTCTATCATGGAACAGTGCCAGAGAACTGTTCCTCTGTCTGTGAAATTGGCTTCAAAAATGCTTTTCGAAAACGTAAGAAACTGAAAAGGGGTTCTTATTGCTCTTTCCCAAAAGCTGTCTAGTTCACCACTCTTGAGCAAATAAATCGATCAGTAAAGAATCCAAGCTGGCCCAAATATGGTAATTTTGCTGCTGGTTTTTGTTATCCTCACTTCAAGGGTTGCTAGAAAAAAGACAATAAAAGATTGGGGAACCAGAAGAAGGAACATTATCTGCATAGTTTAAGGAAATATAGATAATATAAGAAACCATAATTCATGGGAGAAGAAATTTAAGATTGGGTTGGATTACTGTGGATATAGCCTTCAAATTCTGAATATTCAGCAAATACAAATCGGTTGTTTTTAGTGTCTTCCAGGGGAAAAGTTTTGTTTCAAGTATAAAAAACGAACTATTTCTTGAATAGCATAAACCTTAAATCTATTTACATTTGTAGCACTGTAACTTACATTGGTTTTAGAACAAAAAAATACCAAAAGGATACCCTCCAGCTGATGGAGAAAGCTTGTTTCCTTCCATCAATTTTGGTTTGCTTTTTATTTGCAGTTCAGAGGTTGAGCTGTATTAACATCCATCCATCCATCCATCCATCAATCAATCAATCACTCAAAATAGAGCTGGAAGGGACCTTGGAGCAGAGGTGAAATTCAGCAGGTTCTGACAGGTTCTGGAGAACCAGTAGTGGAAATTTTGAGTAGTTTGGAGAACCGGCAAATACCACCTCTGGCTGGCCCCAGAGTGGGATAGAAATGGAGATTTTGCAATATCCTTCCCCCAGGAGTAGGGAAGGAATGGGGATTTTGCAGTACCCTTCCCCCAGGAGTGGAGTGGGAATGGGGATTTTGCTGGTAGAACTGGTAGTAAAAAAAATTGAATTCCACCACTGCCTTGGAGGTCTTCTAGTCCAGCCCCCTGCTCAAACAGGAGACTCTATACCATTTCAGACAAGTGGCTGTCCAGTCTCTTCTTACAAACCTCCAGTGATGAAGCACCCACAACTTCTCAAGGCAAGCTGTTCCACTGGTTAATAGACCTCACTGTTAGGAAGTTTCTCCTTAATTCCAGATTGTTTAAGAAACACCTTGGAAAGATGAATTCCATAGACAAATATTCATCTTTTACATGTTACTAATTCTAAATGTGCATATCATCTGGGTTTATGAGGACTAAAAATATTTTCTTGACCTCATTAAAACTTACCACATTTCCAAGATCTAATGCAAGATCAAAGGTTCATGAATAATGGAAAATCCACACTGGTCACATATGTATAAATTCATGGTAGTCTGACCATATTTCTTATAAGTACAAATAGAGGTAGTCCTTGACTTAGAACAGTTCACTTAGTGACCATTCAAAGTTACAACAGCCCTGAAAAAAGTGACTTATGACCATTTTTCACACTTATGACCATGGTCACGTGATCAAAACTCATATACTTGGCAACTGACTCATATTTATGACAGTTGCAGTGTCCCAGGGCCACTTGATTCCCCTTTTGAGAAGCAAAGTCAATGGGGAAGCCAGATTCATTTAACAGCTGTGTTACTAATTTAACAACTGCAGTGATTCACTAACAACCGCGACAAGAAAGGTTGCAAAATGGGAAAAAACTCACTTAACAATGTCTTGTTTAGCACCTGTACAAAAAAATAAATAAATAAGTGAAATGACAAAGGTGAATCTTCTAAATTCTAAGCTGATACGGAAGAAAAGTGTGCAGAACAGCGAGAAATAATGGAGTAACTATATCAGGAATGGGCAAATGTGGCCCTTTTACAACCTGTGGACTTCAACTCCCAGAATTCCTGAGACAGCCAAGCCAAGCTGTCTCAGGAATTCTGGGAGTTGAAGTCCACAGGTTGTAAAAGGGCCACATTTGCCCACCCCTGAACTATACAATAAACATGATGCTCTCTTTTGTTTTTTTCTAGAATGTATCTACGGACAAGGCATTTATTTTTCCGCCGTTGCTGGCCGTTCTGTGTTCTACGCCAAACCAGATCACCAGGGGCTCCGATACATTTTTCAAGCTCGAGTTCTCACCGGGGAATATGATTGTGGAAGCGTAAATATGGTATTGCCTCCAATGAAAGAAGAGGGAAACGGCCGCTACGATAGTTTGGTGGACGTTCTTCATAACCCGAATATTTTTGTGATCTTTTTTGATGATCACGCTTACCCTGAATATTTGATCACCTTCCGTGACTAGGCATCTTCATAGCCATTCTGAGAGATGGGAAACTACCTTACTGGAATACAACTGGAAACATGCAGATCCTCTGACGTGAAGAACGAAGATAACAATTTCAGGGGGTATATAGTGTATTGTTTGAGGGGAGATCGGTGGAGAATAATGAAACATGCAATTCAATTTCAAGTGGAGATCTTATCCTCCGGAAATGGTTTGTGAAACATCCTCATGTCAGGAATGAATTGTACCATCCCTAACTCATCCTCCCAATCCCACTTATTCTTATGTGTGACACAGCTCTACCTACTTTGCAATTCTCTGCCTCCCTGAGATTAAATATTGAATGAAGTAAGTATTAAGGATAATTCTAGCCATCGAAAGGTTACCTGTTCTTGTTTTGTTTATCTTTTCAGAATCACCCTCATAATAGAAAGAAATGGAGGGTACATCATTATGGAATGACGGTTTAGTTTCTTTAGTTTCTTTCTTTTGACCGCGTGAAACTAAAAATTTTCTTTTAGTTTCACGTGGTCAAATATCCAATTCTTCTGGCTATTGTTCATTTCTCATTTCAGTATATCATTTCAGTTTTTCATTTCAGTATATCATTTCAGTTTTTCTAAAATCCATGTGTAAACAATAAACACTGTGCAGTATAACTATTGTGTTGTTGTTTTTTGTCCACAACACTAACATAATGATGTAGAGGGTTTTGAAAATCGGGGGTCTACTGTGTTTGCAAAAAGAAACATAGTTTTGGGGCAGTTCTGCTTTAATCTTTCGCATATTTTCTGTCAGAAAATATGCAAATCAAATCCAGAAGCACACATAGATAACTGATTCAGCTGGATTCATTAACTTCTTTACATAATACATAATAACATGAAATATTTACAATACCAATAGTAGATTCTTTTTTAATGTAGTAGCAGTTACAACACAAGGCAGGCGAGAACAGTTAGTTTCATTTCAGCAGAGCAGACAAGCACACACACACTAGTTTCAGTTTCGTTTCTTTGCACAGACTCAGATGCTGCAGACTAAGACACACCCTGGCTCCAGTCTCTCTCAGCTCCCAATTGGCTGACTTAGTTGCTATGCCTATTCATTGCCTAATCTTGTTACCATGTCTCTGACAGTTCATGAATAATCTGACATTTTCAGTCAATTAGGCCAACAGTATAATGTGTGACCAAACATTGCCTTCTGTGAATCTTCAGGACTGCAGAATCCTAGGATATAGTTCTATAGATGGATGGATAGATGCCAGATCCATAAAGGTAAAGGTAAACATTTCCCCTGTCCAGCTATGTCCAACTTTAGGGGTTGGTCCTCAACTCTATTTCTTGACTGAGAGAGCCAGTGTTGTTTGAAAATATTTCTGTGATTATGTGGCATGACTATACACTGAGGCACACAGAACATTGTTACCTTCCCACTAAAGTGGTACCTATTTATCTACTCGCACTTGCATGCTTTTGAACTGCCAGGAGGGCAGTGACAAGGTCCTATGATAGACTAAAATATATTTTGAATGTGCCATTGGATTAGTAAATGGTCACTGGCAATATAATTTGCTCTGTCCAAAGGTCAGAATTGGTAAGTCAATCCACCACTGTACAGCCAGCATAAAGTTAATTTATTCTCTTTCATATTTTATCGCTTCTTCCCCATCTTTTTTTAAATGTTACATTTTCCACCCATAGAAATATATGAATATTAATTTAATTTTTATCTTTTTCCTCTAACACTCTTAGCGTTAAGGAGCAAAAGGCATGAAGCATACCTTAGCATTAGACAAGGATGATACAGATAGTCTTTAACGTATAACTGAGTTCAAAGGGTTAAGATTTTTTTTCTATACCAGTAGAAACAATCCATTTAGCAGCAATTCTGCAGGAAACCATGTGCTGTTTCTCGGAGAATAAAAATAAAATTCTCTTTTGGCATTACTTCAAAGTATCTCAACTATACAATTAGTGAGTAGAGAATGTAAAATAGTCTGATTTTTTTTTTCTTAGCATTTTAAGTTGACTCTCAGGACTGGATCCAGAATGAACTAAGGTATAAAAACAAGGGCCTCTGCTCATCCTCACATTGAAATATCCACTCCATGTCTTAATTGCTCTCTAAAATTATTCTAGAAAGAGAATATTTGTGGCTTGGCTATTAAAAGAAAATTCAATAATTCAAAAAAATTGCTAAAAATTACCTACATATTGTAAGCAAGCATAATTTTTATAAGGGTTCTTCATTTAATGACATTCATGTAATATAATTGTACAATAATTCAAGAGTTCAGAACACCAAGATTTTGCAAAGCAAATTAAAAGAATTAGAATAACCATATTATGCATAACACTGTAACATAAGCATAGATATATCTGAAGAAGTAGAATTATTTGAAAGTAATTATTGGTAATTCTTCCCCAACACATAAGACCTGTTATCTGGACATACATGCAGATACTCCAGTCGCTAAGATATCTGTCAAAATTGTCCTCTCAATTCATTATCTGAACCATTAAAAAATCCCAATCACTTTGGTTATTAATTTTTTGTTTGCCTTCTGTACCATTTCTTTAATCTATTTTAGCAGAGGATTATACTTCTGATTCTGAAATCTTCTACAAGCAGCATCTGCTGTCTCTGTACTGGAATGCTCTGTTTTGAAATCTGCCCAAATTCCAGAGTGATGAAGTAAAAATTGGGGCATCTTGATATAATGTGGAACCTTTACATCTAAGCCTTCACATACGTGCACTCTAAGTGCCACTTTGGACACTGGCTGTCATTGGGCCAAGGCATATTTGGTAACAGTAACAGAAAGGGACCTTGGAGGTTATCTAGTCCAATCCCCTGCTCATGCAGGAGACTTATACTAGGGATTCGAACCGTCGAACTGCTGACCTTTCTGATCGACAAGCTCAATGTCTTAGCCATGGAGCCACCTAGCCAGGCTGATAATGCTTTGCACATTTACAGACCTATTGTCTAATATTGTATCAGTAACTTAAATACAAAGTTATTGGATGTGATATAGCAAAAGCAATATACGAAATTAATTGAAAAGCCTGCAAAGAGTCATACTCAGGGGTGAAATCTAATTTTTTTTGCTACCAGTTCTGTGGGCGTGGCTTAATTAGTGGGTGGGGCTTGGTGGTAAGGTGACTGGGTGGGTGTGGCCAAGTCAATGTCACTTCTTTGCCCCTTTTTAACCTACAAAATACAACACAACACAACTGGCTCACCCACAATGTAAAAGCAGCTGTGCTAGACCCAAAATGGCCCCTGCAACAAGCAGGAACCTCACACAGCCACAAAAAGCCCCCAAAAACAACTTTCACACTTTACACACACAAAATTCCACATACAGCTTTGTGAGATTTTCTGTGTTTGTGTAGTTAGAGTGAAACACTACAGAAACACACTAAATCTCAGAAAGCTGCACAAATATTATTTTATTTTATTTTTATTTTTATATAAAAGCAGCTAAATTTAAAACTTCCTAAACTTTAAATGGCTAGGTCTAAAAAAGGAAACAACTAAAAAAAACCCCAATTATTTTTTTTAAAGCTCCCAAAGGGGAAAAAAACTTACCCAATAGAACAGGGGTCTCCAACCTTGGCAACTTTAAGACTTGTGGACTTCAACTCCCAGAATTCCTCAGCCAGTTTTGCTGGAAGTTGAAGTCCCCAAGTCTTAAAGTTGCCAAGGTTGGAGACCCCTACAATAGAAGGTACAAGGCAGGCAGGAAGGCAGGCAGGCAGATAGAGCTGCTCACCGATGAACTTGATTGCAGGCAGGGAGATTCAGTTGCTTGCTGATGCAATGGATTGCAGGTATTACAGCAAGCAAAGCAAGGTAGGCGTTGCGACCAGCAGCTAAGGTAAACAAGCTGGAGGCTGGATGGTGGGGGGGAGGGATTTTTGCTACTGGTTAGCAGGCAACTCAGCTGGGATCGTCAGAGCTTGGCTCGTCAGAGCCATTTAAAAGAAAAATAAAGGCTCTGATGATCGCGCGGCTCAGCTGGGCATGGGGGAGGGGGCAGGGATTTTTGCTACCGGTTCTCCAAACTGCCCGCCACCATTGCTACCTACTCGCCTGAGCCGGTCCGAACTGGGAGCATTTCACCCCTGGTCATATTGATTATGAAATACTATGTACAAAAGATTTTAATGATATTTAGCAGTTTAGACAGTATTAAAGGTTGCATTTAATCTCATAAAAATTTGTTATTTATTTCTACCCTGGTTTTTCTCCAAGAGGTAACAATACAATACCATTGTTTAAATATTTTTTCTGCATAATAATCCTTTAAGACAGGTTGAGCCAAGAGATAGCTCAAATTAAATAGTTTCCTTTCCTTGCAGTCCCTTCACCAATAACCTAATTATTTCTCTAACAATCAGGTAGTCTTCAATTGACAATCATTCATTTAGTAACTGTTTAAAGTTACGACAGCCCTGAAAAAAATGAGTTGTGATCAGTCCTCTCGCTTATGACCATTGCAGCTTCCCTACTGGACATGATCAAAATTCAGGCTCTCAGCAACTAGCATATATTTACATCAGCTGCAGAGTCCTGGGGTCAAATGATCACCATGTGTGACCTTTGCAGCCTGCTTCTAGCAAGCAAAGTCAATGAGGGAATCTGGATTCACTAATAACTGTATGACTCACTTAACAACCATGCCAAAAATGTCATAAAGTTGTGACTTGCAACTGCTTTGCTTCCACTTACAATCATAATTAAGCCCAAAATTTCTGTTTCTAAGCAAGGACAGCTGTTAAGTGAGTTTTGCTCCATTTTACAACCTTTCTTGTTACGGTTGTTAAGTGAATCACTGCAGTTGTAGTGTAGTTAGTAACACGGTTCTAAAGTGAATCTGGCTTCCCCATTATCTTTGCTTGTCAGAAGGTTGCAAAAAGTGATTACATGGCACCGGGGCACTAAAACAGTCAAAATGAGTCAGTTGCCAAGCAGCCAAATTTTGATCACATGACCACTGGCTGCTGCAATGGTTGTAGGTGTGAAAAATGGTCATAAATCACTTTTTTCAGTCCCATTGTACCCTGTTTCCCCAAAAATAAGACCTTCCCGGATAATAAGCCCAATCGGGCTTTTGAGGGCATGCGCTAAAATAAGCCCCCCTCTGAAAATATTCAAATGCATGTGTAGCAGGGGTGGGTTCTAAATTTTTTTACTACCAGTTCTGTGGGCGTGGCTTATTTTGTGGGTGTGGTTTGGAGGTCATGTGACTAGGTGGGCATGGCTAGCTGGTCAGAGTCATTTCTGGAAGGTCCTCGCACTTACGACCAGTCCTTGCACTTACGACCCGACTCATTTGTTTGCTTTTAAAACTGATCAGCTGTAGGACGGCCCTTTGAAGCCCCGCGGCAAGAGTTTAAACAGTTTTTTTTCCCTCTAGTCATCAGCTGGGACTCAGGAGGCAGCAATAGATTGGG
Organism: Pantherophis guttatus; assembly: GCF_029531705.1. Next base: position 954,629 of record NW_026844030.1, read on the forward strand.
GGTGGGACCAAATAAAAGGTAAGAATAACGTGGGTGGGAGGGCGGGGGGGAGAACCGGTTTGGTGATGTCATATCGTCACCACTACCGGCTCGGCCGAACCGGACCGAACCGGGAGGAACCCACCACTGATGTGCAGCATCCCCGCCATTTCCTCTGGTTAGGATTAGGGAGACAGAGCTGGAAGTCAGGTAAGATAGCAAGAGGAGCCCTGTCTTGCTCCACATGCCCCAAAATAATAAGACCTCCTCGAAAATAAGGTGAAGCGTTTATTTCGGGGTTCAAAAAAATATAAGACAGGATCTTATTTTCAGGGAAACATGGTAACTTTGAACAGTCACTAAACCGAAGATTGTAAGTCAAGGACTCCCTGCATCTGTATTGTATCTATTATTTGCACATTTGTATGGACCACAGGGTCCTCTGATGAGTAACCCAGCTAATAAACTATAATTTTGTTAACCTCTCTCTATTTTTTTGTTTTTAATTGTGTTGGGTCAAGCATTATCTGATGTCAGCCAAGAAGAGGAAATAAACAAATAACATCTATGCTTCTTCCTCTGGGCTGTTCATCTCCAATCTATTTACCATAGAGAGAGAGGTAGTTGCATCATTATGCTTTTTCACGATTAATAATCTATAAACCGTGACCATAATCTGTAATATTTATAATTGCAGACCAAATTTCCCTATTCTTTATCGCCCATTAAGCAAAATGCAGGCAGGACCAATGAATGGCTCCCAGAGAGGAGGAAGAGGCGGGACTTGAGCACCTGCCACTTCCTGTTCTCCTTTTCCCACCTTTTCCACCCGCTTCCCTACTTTTTATAGCCCATTAAGCAAAATGCAGGCAGGGCCAATGAACGGCTCTCAGGGAGGAGGAAGAGGCGGGACTTGAGCACCTGCCACTTCCTGCTCTTCTTTTCCCGCCTTTTCCACCCACTTCCCACATATTGCTGCTCTTTTCTTGAGGGAGAGAAAGACTGCCCCTTTAAGACTCGTCTCCATGGCAACCTAATCTGGCCTGCAAAAACACATACGCAAACGCCTGCATGGCCTTGAAGGGTTCCACTCCGGCCTACAAAACCAGGCCCCTTTTACAAGATGGCTGAGGGTTAAAAAAACCCTTCCAGTCTGGGCCCTGCTCTGTCTTAAGCACCGCTGGGCCAGGCTGGAGGATCTCAAGGGGTCCTCTTATCTATTTCTGGCAGAGCTGCGTCTCTTTGGTTTCTCTTGCATAAATTCACCATCCTTCTTGCCCTGTCAGGAGGCCTGTGTAGCCCTCGCTTCCTTTCCCCACTTCAGGACCAGTATATAAAAATTACAAGGAGATGGCCTAAATCCCACACTTTCCAGGCATTTTAAGCTGGTAAAATAAAAATAAATGAAACATTTTTTTAAAAAAAACACAGCTCTTGAAAATGAGGGTTGATATGGCGAAAAATAAGAACAGGGTTTTATATATATAGTTTCTGTTGGGTATAAATCTATAAAAATAGCATATGCCTCAAATTGGCACATGAGAATGGTGCACTTTGTAGAGGGAATCCTGGCTTGTTAGTCTTTGGGTTGTTACAGACCTGGATAAAATTGGCAAGCATTTTCAGGTGTTTTTAAAGCTGAATGTATTTTTCCCACTTATTAATGAAAAAGAAGAAATGACTATTAATATTAATAATGTCCATTGACATTAATAGCAGTCATTTCTTCTTTTCATTAATATAAAGTGCACCATTCTCAATCATCCAGGTTATGGTTGTTCCAAATCATCCAGGTTATGGTTGCTTTTTCCCCAAAAGGCAAATGGACTTACTTGGTTCTTTTTTTCCTCTTTGAAAACATTTTGCTTCTCCTCCCCAAAACCAATTCAGTTCTTAGAAACACTCTCAAAAAATCAAGAAAGTCCAGCTGCCTTTTGGAAAAAAGCACCTTTGGGATGACTGTTAATAATATATTTTGACTTTTCTACGCTGACCTAGTTTTCATTCCCATAAATAAGTCATAATTTTCTAGAGTCACTCAGATCTCTCTGTTCTAAGCCTGAGGATTTAGAGAAAATGCTTCATAAAGCTATGGTTTATTATATTGATTACTGCAAGGCTTTATTTATTTATAGTAAGAACCACTGTTTTTGAGGGCTTTTAGGAAGGGTAGGGCAAAATAAAACCAAGAGGCTCAAGTTTTCTAAAGTGGTAAACTATGCCAATCAAATGGATCTTCCATGTTCAGAAGCAGTATGCTGCTAGTGCCTGAAAACAATTGTAGTAAGGGTACTGCTTCTGTATTGCTGCTTGTGCACTTGTTTGAAGGAATTATCCAGGGTGACGAAGTTTAGCCCTTTAATCAATAATGGGTTGGAGATGCTGGAGGGTTATGGAATTAAAGAGATGAAATTGGTGCCTTAAAACTCTACAAAGTTTAAGACATTGTCCTTCATTCTTAAAATCCCATAACAAAGGAGTGGAGATGGAGGGGGGGGGAGGGGGCACAAGGTTCATATGAGCCGTGGTAGCACAGTGGTTAAAATGCAGTATTGCAGGCTAATTCTGCTGGTTGCCAGCAATTCAATTCTCAATGGCTCAAGGTTGACTCAGCCTTCCAGCCTTCCAAGATTGGTAAAACGAGGACCCAGATTGTTGGGGGAAATAGGCTGACTCTGTAAACTGCTTAGAGAGGGCTATAAAGTACTGTACATTTTATAAGTCTAAGTGCTATTGAACAGGAGGTTGGACTAGATGACCTCCAAGGTCCCTTCCAACTTACAAAGTGCTATTGCTATCTTAGTCATACTTTTGGAACCTTGCTTTGAAACAATATTCTGGAGTCTAAAGTAGCTCTTTGTTATTTCTGTTTTCACCAAATTCATTCTTTCAGATATATTGGATCAGCTCTTACGGCCAAACTGCTTGGGAATGACAAAAACAGTACTTCAATAGAATTTGAAAGGCAACTGGGTTTGTTTGAGGCAGGTTGTTTTGCTTCATTTATTTTCTTTGATCCACCATATCAATTTATATTTTTTTGATTGTTTAGATGTTGCAAATTTACTAGCTTTATTATGCTGCCATAAAGGATTATGGAAAATGTAGTTCAGAAGGATTACGTGCTCTCCGCTCTTGTACTGTGATAACAAATGTGTTTGCGGGAAAATGGTTTTAAGCCCTTCTGAATGCCAGCTCTAAGTCTGATCAACTCACCATGTTTTTTTTCTAAATTCAGGACTGTGCTGAGGCTACACCATATAAGAAATCCAGGGGTGGGCTTCACTTACCTTTGCTACTGGTTCGCCTGCATGCCACATCTGCGCATGCACAGAGCGTATTTGATGACGTCCAGGCGGAGGGTGGAGCCTCCTGCCGCTACAGGTTCACCCAAACCGGGGTGAACTGGTAGCAACCCACCACTGAAGAAATCTAAAAACATTTACAGTAATATATTTTTCCCTATCAATCGGTGGGTTTCAATTTTTTTTACTACCGATTCTGTGGCTTGGTGGGTGTGGCATGGCTTGGTGGGCATGGCAGGGGAAGGATATTGTAAAATCTCCATTCCCACCCCACTTCAGGGGAAGGATACTGTAAAATCTCCATTTCCTCCCCACTCCAGGGTAAGATTATTGCAAAATCCTCATTTCCTCCCGATCAGCTGGGACTCGGGAAGTAGAGAATAGATGGGGACAGGGCCAGTCAGAGGTGGTATTTACCAGTTCTCCGAACAACTCAAAATTTTCACTACCGGTTCTGCAGAACTGATTGCTATCAATGCGATACTGTATAATGAATGCTATGTAACTTTTCCACAGGAATCCTTTGTGATACATTTGCCTTGGCTGCAGCAATATGTCTATCTGTGAAGATATGCTTCTTTGCAATTATCGCAAGTGTCGAGTCACACTTTCAGGCTATGCGTGGGTCACGGCCTGCTCACATATCTTCTGTGACCAACATGGCAGTGGAGAGTTCAGTCGATCTCCAGCAGTCTGTCCAGCTTGTACCAGTGCCCTGTCTGGCAAATTGGATATTGTTCGGACAGAGCTCAGTCCTTCAGAGGAATATAAAGCCATGGTATTAGCTGGGTTGCGCCCAGAAATTATTCTGGATATCAGTTCCAGGGCTTTGGCTTTCTGGATATATCAGGTAAATTGTATCCAGTAATAGCAGTTTGAGTTAGAAAGAATTCTTTACTTAAAAACTAGCTGGGTATCTTGCTCCTAGGTACATTTAGTCTGAATGCTTTTATCATTTTTATTTTTTAAAAAGGTTTTCAGTATTTTTAATTGTAATACACAATCACAGACAAACACTTTTGTTTTTAATTGTAAACCAAATACTGTGTTTCTCTGAAAATAAGACCCTGTCTTATATATATATATATTTTTGAACTCTGAAATAAGCGCTTGGCCTTACTGCCATGCACTCAAAAGCCCGATTGGGCTTATTATCAGGGGATGTCTTATTTTGGGGGAAACAGGGTAGAGTCATTGATTGAGATAGGTGGCTATAGAAGTACTAGTACTTCTACTTTACTAGTACTAGTACTTACTAGTACCTATCTCTTCCCACTTATGGCTATATCCATGTTGCTTGTATCTGTACAACTTATATTGTTTTTATTGTTTTCTAGTATGATTTGATTGCTTATTAGTATCCTATGACTATCACTAAGTGCTGTATCTCATGATTCTTGACGAATCTATTTTATTTTTTCTTTATGTACACTGAGAGCATACACACCAAAGACAAATTCCTTGTGTGTCCAATCACATTTGGCCAATAAAGAATTCTATTCTATTCTAGAAATGGAATAGATAGATAGATAGATAGTTAGATAGATAGATAGACAGACAGACAGATGATAGATAGATCGATCAATTTAGGATTGAGAATCTCCATAGACATGTAGAATGCTGTATTGAGCGACAAAAGTAATTTCATCCAAATCTGCTCAAGACCTACTCCTTTCTGCAGGTAGTCCTCGACTTACAACAGTTTGCTTAGTGACTGTTCAAAGTTACAACCGCACAGAAAACGTGACTTAAGTCCATTTTTCAGTTACCTTTGCAGCATCCCCTTAATCATGTGATCAAAATCCAGATGCTTGGCAACTGGTTCATATTTATGATCATTGCCATGTCCCAAGACCATGTGATTCCCTTTTGCGAACTTCTGACAAGCAAAATCAATGGGGAAGCCAAATTCACCTAAATACCATGTTACTCATTTAACAACTTCAGTGATTCACTTAGCAAGAAAGGTCATAAAATGGGGCAAAACTCACTTAACCAATGTCTCTCTTAGCAGCATAAATTTTGGGCTCAATTGTGGCCAGGTCTACCTGTATGTATTCTTTATACTCATGTAGGTCCATCAAGAGCGTTTGTATCAAGAATATACCTACAGCAAAGCAGAGGGCCATCTGAAGCAGATGGAGAAAGTCTACACCCAGCAACTCCAGAGCAAAGATATGGAGCTGACATCTATTAAGAGTGAGGTCTCTTCCTTAAAGAAAGTATTGGAGGAATACAAAAAGAAATTCACCGAGCTATCAGAGAAACTAATGGAGCGTAATCGTCAGTATCAAAAACTGCAGGGCTTGTATGACAGCCTGAGATTACGGAATATTGCTCTGGCCAATCAGGAGGCAGGCCATGAGCCTCCCATGATGCCTCAGCCTGCTGTCTTTGGTTTCCCTCTGGGTAAGAATAGCGACTTTTAGTATGATCCTTCACAAGCATTTCCTGAGCTGCGGTGGCACAGTGGTTAAAGTGCAGTACTGCAGGCTACTTCTGCTGACTGCTGGTTAGGTAATAGGAAGGATGAGAATAATAATAGTAATACAGTCTTAGTAAACAGTTTGGCAGTATTGTGGGAATTATTTGTTTAGCAGAGTGATGGTGTTCGGGAAAAAACTGTCCTTGTGTCTAGTTGTTCTGGTGCGCAGTGCTCTATAGCGTCATTTTGAGGGTAGAACTTGAAACAATTTATGTCTAGGATGTGAGGGGTCTGTAGATATTTTCACAACCCTCTTTTTGACTCGTGCAGTATACAAGTCCTCAATGGAAGGCAGGTTGGTAGCAATTGTTTTGGTTTACTTTAAAAATATTAAGCCATTTTTAATATGGTTTACTTTAAAAATAAAGAGAGATTCTGATTAAGGATCTCCGACCTAAGTGTAATCTGGCCCTTATTATGGGCATGTATGTAGCTAACATTGCCATTTTTTTTTACAGGGGAGGAAATTTAAGCCCTTTTCTAATACCATGTCTTTCACTCACATGTTCTAGGTAATGCTGTCGGGCTCAGTAGGAACACTACACCTATGCAGGGCCAGCGTGGTGAAGGGGACTTCCATTTCAAATCCTTCTTTGCCTCCCCTCCACGCATGGGCGAATCTGCCAACGGCTTCTTTTCCTTTACCTCCCCTGACAATGAACACCACACAGGAAGCAACAGAGCTTATAAAATTAAGAGAATGTAAATGCTAATGTGCAATTCAATTTAATGGCAGAACCTTCTGAAAACCCAATTCTGAGGTTTCAAACTAAACAAAATCTCAACGCTCGAAACCAGATTTTTCATTACATCAGTGAATGTTAAATATTTTCCAAGCCATGTCATATGTTAAAGCAAGAGAGGGACAGCTTGCAAAGTCAATATTTTTTGAACAGTTAGATAGTATATTGGGTTACTGTAGTTTACAGGTGTATGAGTTTGTTACATTCTTGTTATTGTTGTGTCACATAGCAACCTCCTTGTAAACACAATAGTTCAGACACATTCTCAGTGATTTAATTATTGTGCATTATGATTCAGTTTAATTAGTGCTCAAATTGCTTATTCTAACAAATCTGTTATAATATTTTAATCCATTGATGACTGTTTTCAATTCTCACATCTTAAAGTAGCATGTTTTCTTCGATGAGTGTCTAATTATATTTGCAAGGTTTCTTCTACATGTTTCTTTTGTTCATTGCTACTTGTAAATAAAAATATATGGAGGGAAAAATATTACCTGCATGTATACATTTCCTTTTTTTTAACTTTTAATTTCCATTTTTCCCATTTACATAACAATAAGCATTTTTTAACAGTATTGTGTCATGTGTCTCTTACAGTTATGTACATTTATTTCTATACATTTTTGTTTCTCTATTCTAACCACTTATACCACTTATCCCAAATCTTGTAAAAGGCAAGGACATTTTCATTGGTATAAACATCTGTGGATATCCTTTTTGTGTTTCGTGATTAAGCATTAACTGCTTTTCTGGTCATCAAAAAATATTCCTCCTCCTCCTCTTTTACCCCTTGGATGTTAAGGGAGAATCCTTTTATTAACTTCTTTATATTGTTGTTTCAAGCACTTTATCTGTTTGATAAATTAGATCATTGGATTACAATGGTCCATATGATTTCCTCTATGTTGAATTGTAATATGTAGAATATCCTAAATGGGCCTTAAATTAGTAAGGATTATTAAATCCATTTATTTTAATGGGTTTATGGTAAATGCAAATCTTGATCTCACTGTATTTCATTACATCACTTTGTATTTACATTTCTAGAATCGCCCTGATCAAAGGAAAGTTAAGATGGTCAAAATGTACATAAAAAGCATTTACTGCTTAAAATGAAATCTCACAAGAGTGGGCTGTGCATATGGATATGGAGACATGGATTTATATATTTGTATCCTACCTCTATTATTTTACAAACAACTCCAAGTGATGAACATATTTATTTGTATTCCAATTTTATTAATGTATTTATTTACATTCCAACTTTATTAATTCCAACTTTATTAATTGAAGGGATTATTAAATAACTCCCTTGTTCAAGCAGGAGCCCCTATACCATTTCACACAAATGGCTGTCCAATCTCGTTTTAAAAACATCCAGGGATGGATTTTTTTTAAAAAAGAGTTTTTGGAGTTGAAGTCCACTCAAACTGCCAAGGTTGAGAAACACTGGTCTAAGCAGAATCCTTGGTTAGAAATACACTTGAGAAGTTTGTGAGTGCTCCAACATTGGAGGTTTTTAAGAAGAGATTGGACAACCATTTGTCAGAAATGATATTGGGTCTCCTGCCCGAGCAGGGGGTTGGACTAGAAGACCTCCAAGGCCCCTTCCAACTCTGCATTCTATTCTAATTCCAATTCCTATTCCTATTCCCATTCCATTCTTTTCCTTATTCTTATTCTATTTGAAAAAGTAGGTCATGGATTTTGCCATGGTTGCTAAGTTAATCAATGCCATCATGAAGCAAATCCAGATTCCTCCATTGACTTTGCTGGTTCAGAAGCCAGCAAATGGCGATCAGATGATCCCGGGATGTTACAACCCTTGTAAATACACACGGTTGCCAACCGCTCAAATTTTGATCAAATAATGGTTTATTTTATTTTATTTATTTATTTGTTCGTTTGTTTGTTTGTCAAACATGTACAAGACAGCAGGTATGAATATGAACATGGACATGAACAAGGACCATTTGTAAGTCACTTTTTTCCAGGGCTGTTATAACTAGCCTGAGAGGGGTGAGGGGGTCGGACTAGACCACCTCCAAGGTCCCTTCCAACTCTGTTATTCTTCTTATGAAAAAAAAAAAAGAAGAAAGAAACCAAAAGCGAGGGCGAAAGGCTCTTCCCTCCTCTCCGCTCCGATTGGTCTGCTCCGAGTCCTCCGAGCCTTTAGAGGCCTCTACCTTCCTCCGTGCTTGCAAGGCTGAGCAAGTGGGGGGAGAAAAGCAGGAAAAGGGAGGGCGGAGGCTGCAGCGATCATGGCCGAGGACGAAGAAGAAAACTCGCCAGCCCGGCAACGTCTGCAGGTATAACGACGGCTAAAAAGAGGCTATTCTGCCCTCTGCGTTTTAAAACCGCGCTTGAAATAATAATAACAATAATAAAAATGCCCCCGCCTCTGTTCTGGGGAAGGGATGGAGCAAAGCTTTCCCGAATTTACGCAGGCAGGTAAAAGTAACCAAAGGGTCGCTGGGCGCGCAAAGCTAAACTGCGTTTTAAAAAGCCGCGGACGAGCAAAAAAAAGCACCTGGCAAGAGTTTCTGCTTTTGACGGGCGATTGACGCCATTTATCCCTTTATCTGGATTAGTAAATTTAGGCAGTGTGGATAAAGTAGCCAGAGCTGGATGGGTGGGAGTGATTAGAAGTTGATATAGGCGTAGAAAGGGATTGGCAAAGTGTGTGTATCCCCCTCCTGCTTTACTTGCAAGGTAAGGGTGTGATCTTACTAGGTTTTTCTTTGATTCCCAAGATGATAGAATTATCCGAGAAATCTACTCTTAATTGCTGCGTTCAGAGTGAGCCATCGTTTCAAACCTGGCTATCTTTGGGATCAAAAGATTTCTGGTTTATAATTTGTGGATGTCTCATGAAGAGGTTAAATGCTGGTTGGTTTTGTTACCTAAAAATAGTGGTTCTGTGCTGCAGAGTATAGTTTAAATTAACTTTTTTCCTTTCTCATAAAGATTTATGCTTGACTGAGTAAGGAACATTAAATTTAGATTTACCGGATTGTATTTTGAATTTTCATACCGTATGTATTTATTTTATCTGTTACTAAGTCAGCATAGTGATAGGCATGTTATCGGTGGTGCTGCCAGGTTTGTACGGAATGGACGCAATAAATTTCGAATTGGGCAATTACATTTTAGCTTAGATATTGATGAATGTTTAGTTTAGTTTGTATGCAACCTGGGTTTGCCAGTTTGGTAATTGCATCGCAAATGTCAGTGTACTTTGTATCGGTAAGAGATCCTTATTGGGAGATCTGATAGTATTTATCCATTTATGAATAGGAATTGGTTGACCACTTGTATCATTTCCGAGATCATTATTTTGAGAATCACAGTGTGGAAGATGCTGGAAAAAAACAACAGGATGTTCAGGAAGAGATGAAGAAGACTCTTCAAAAAATGGAAGCCATAGATGGTAAGTCACAGATGACTTTCCATATCTCCATTTTAAGGCATCTGTTTTGTTTCATTACTAGATCCCCCCAAATATACTTATGTATCCCAGTTATCCACTTACCATGGATGCATTCATAGAATTGAAAATGTACAGGGGTGTCAAACTCGCATCGTCATGTCATCACATGACATATCACGACTTTTTCCCTGTCTCTAAAATGGGTGGGCGTGGCCAGGGCTTGACGCATCTGGCTCGCGGGCCACGAGTTTGACACCTCTGGTTTAGTACCTTGAGAAAAGGGGAAGTTGTAGGAACAGAGCAGGCAGAGTTGGGGGCGGAGTTAAACGCATCATCAGTTTAGAATCTTTGCGTTGTCTCAAAAGATCCAAATCCAGCTCTCCTTGAATTCCATTGACCCTTATCTAGTGCCAATTTAGTGTTGACTGTTAGTTGACCAGATTCTGATGTATAGGCTTTGTTAGGAAATTGTTATTACCCAACTGGTTGGTCAGGAAATATATAAACCAACATTGTGTGTTTGTAGCTAAAAGTAGTATGTAGCTTTAAAAACTGTATTGCATCATCCTGCATCCTGATTGGCTGAGCTCTGTAGCCAATGTACTTAAGGTAAGTCAGGATCATGGCTTGTATGGATACTACACCATTTTGCCTGCTTATTTGCTGTAACTCTCTACCTGATCTTTCTGCATGATCACTGTTTGATCATAGCTACATGTTGTTTTCTAATATTTATTGACTGTTTTTATATTGAACTGTGTTCCTGAATGAAACTAAAGAAGATCTGTTTTATTGTATTTTTCTACAACTAGTACGAAGACTTTATATTGGAAAATATCCCTGAACTGATCTTTATCTCATTTTATGTGTATGACTTGGAATGTTTTTGGACTATGATTTTGCTTTTTCCCTAAAAGTAAAATATTACCCTAACCGAGTTTGTTTGTATGTGAACTGTTATTATCCACAATTATTCTCAGTTGCTTTTGATGCGTTTACTCAAAGGGTATTCTTTCAATAACCCACAACATCGGTTATGAGCCAAGAATATCCTTAACATTGGTTATGGGCCCAGAACACTGAGAGTGGGCGTGAATATACAGTACTATATTCAGACAGCTGTGTTTGTTATTTATTATCCAAGTCAAGATGGCACAAGAACAGTCATCAAGCATATCCTTGATCCGGTTGGATGAAACAAATTATGTTTCCTAATGTGGCTAATACTAACTCGGTTTATGATAATAAGAAGCCACATGATGAATGTATACATTTACTTCATCGACGTTTAGGACATGAATTTTAAGGTATTGAAAAGGACAGTAGAATTATCTGAAGGCTTCAATAAATAAATAAATAAATAAATCATTTATGCAGCAGTCTACACGAATGGTCCTGGTTTTTTACACTTGACACAAGTAGATCTGACAAATAATTGTAGTATAATCCTTCCCCCCAAAACATCCAATCCCAGATACCAAAATTGTACTCATTTCAGCATTTTGATATTGCGATTCTTCATTATTTGGCTACCAGAAGTCTGCAGCCTGATTCTACAGTTGTTGAAATTCATTTTTTTTCTCATTAATCTACACTTGGTACCTTGGGAGAAAAAGTGAAAGCAGAATTTTAGAAATGTCTGTAAATTTATTTTTTTAAAAAAACCTGAAATATCACATTGGCAGAAGTATTCAGACCTTCACAAACAGCTTCCAACAAGCAACGTCAATGGGGAAGCCGTCAGGAAGTTGCAATTTGTGGTCATGTGATGTCACGTAATGTGATTCATACGATGTAATGATCACAGTGGAACGGATGTAACTCCGGTGCAGTTGAACTTCGCTCAGATGTATCACTTAATGACGGAGTTGCGGGTCCCAATTGTGCTTGTTATGTGAGGACTCTTTGTGTCAGCCTATTGGTTGATAAAATAAAAACCATGAGAGTTTATATCTGGAATTTAAATCAAGATGGTGATCTGAAGATAGTGTATATCAATTGCTAGTTGTATGGTTTTTATATCGAATTATATCAGTGAGATAATATTTATAATAATGGATGATCAAGGAGAGATTCAACCTAGAAATAAGGATAAGTTTTCTGACAGTGAGAACAATCAACCAATGGAACAGAAGTTGCCTTCGGAAGTTGTGGGAGCTTCATTGCTGAAAGCTTTCAAGAAGAGACTGGACTGCCCTCTGTCAGAAATGGTGTAGGGTCTCCTGCTTGTGTGGGGGGGTTGTACAAGATGACCTATAAGGTCCCTTCCAACCCTGTTAATTTGTTAATCTGTAGTTGAACAGTAAATGGAAGAGAAAAAAAGAACTAGCAAAAAGAAATGTATGGTTACTTACAGCTCAATATTAGGTGGACTTTTTATGTTTTTGTTTCTTTTTTGGACAATAACATATGGATGGAATTTATCTCTTTCTCCTCCACTTCTACTAGGTTTATCAGAAAGGAGAGCTTACATTTTTATGCTTAAAGGGAAAGCTTTGAATGTATCAGCAGACTATAATGCCCAGGCAGAAGAATTGCTTTCCAAAGCAGTCAAGCTGGATCCGGAATTGGTGGAGGCGTGGAATCAATTAGGCGAGGTTTACTGGAAAAAGGGTGATGTTTCTGCAGCCCATACTTGCTTCTCCGGAGCGCTCAGCCATGTAAGGTTCCCCCTAAGTTCTCTGCTATCAAATTGTTCTTTTATGTTTGTAGGAAGGATTGTTTGTAAACCTCTGGCTGTTCTAATGGCATAAGAGCCGCTGTCAAGTCCCATATATTTCTACAGGGATGCTGGCATTTTGGTGAGAGGAGGGGGGAGGGAGGAATGGAGTGGTCTGTATATGAAGTTTCTGTTTCCTGCATTACTGGGCTAACCTCTATATGAAATCTCTGTTTCTGTTTCCCTGCAATGATGTAGTGTGGGAGGGGTTTGGTTAGCATTGCTTTAAATAGCTGGTTTTAAATGAGAAGCTTCAGTTCTTGCCTAGATCTCTTCCGATAAAAGCTCCTTTTGGAACCACTGCAGTTTCAAGAGTCCTGCTTTCTTGGGAAGATTGGACAGGCAAGACCTTACAGCCGTGGTGGCGCAGTGGTTAAAATGCAGTACTGCAGGCTACTTCTGCTGCCTGCCGGCTGCCTGCAATTTACAGTTCAAATCTCACCAGGCTCAAGGTTGACTCAGCCTTCCATCCTTCCGAGGTGGGTAAAATGAGGACCCAGATTGTTGGGGGCAATAGGCTGACTTTGTAAACCACTTAGAGAGGGCTAGAAAGCACTGTGAAGCGGTGTATAAGTCTAAGTGCTATTGCTATTGCTATTCTGTAGATCAAATAAAATACCTTTTAGAGAAAAAAATACAGGAAGTCCTCGGTTTATGACTACGATTAGCCCCAAACCTCTGTTGCTAAGCAAGGCAATGATTAAGTGAATTTTACCCCGTTTTAACACCTTGCTTTTCACAGTTGCTGTGAATCACTGCAGTTGTTCAGTTAATAACACGGTTGTTAAGTGAATCCGACTTTCCCATTGACTTTGCTTGGTAGAAGATCGCAAAAGGGAATCATGTGACCGCAGTACATTGGAACCATCATAAATAGGAACCAGTTGCCAAGCATCCGAGTTTTGATCATGTGACGGGGATGTTATGATGGTCATAAGTATAGGTCACTTTTTCCATTGCTGTTGTAACTTCGGAGAGTTGGTTGCAAATCTAGGACTATTTTTGTTGCAAACAATAATTTGGGTAAACATGGATAGTAGTCCCCAATTTAGGACCAGGATCGAGACCAGAATTTCCATTGCTAACCATGGTGATCGTTAAATGAGTCACACCAAATTTTGTAACCTTTCTTGCCATCGTTCCTAAGCAAATCGCTGTAGTGTTAAGTTAACAATGTTAAGTGAATCATGTGACAATCCAACTTCCCCCACTGACTTGCTTGTTGGAAGCTGGTTGGGAATGTTGCAAATGGCAACCACATGACCCCAGGATGCTACAACTACAGGTAGTCCTCGGCTTATAACAGTTCATTTAGTCCTTTAATGACCCCATAATCCCTTGCGGGGTGGAGTTGGGGCAACTGGATGGAGCTGAGTGTTTACTGGCCAGATGCCGTTTCTGTCACCAATGCGGAGTTTGCAGTAGTCTCATTGTGCGCAGAGAGAAAAATCTACCTAGGATCGAACTCACCGCCTCCTGATTGTGAGGCAAGAACTCTGCCTCTAGGCCACCGCACTGCTCACAACAGTTCATTTAGTGACCATTCAAAGTTACAAGGCCATTGAAAAAAGTGACTTATGACCATTTTTCCACTTATGACCGTTGTACCCTCCCCTTGGTCACATGATCAAAATTCAAATGCTTGGCGACTAGTTCATATTTATGACAGTTGCAGTGTCCTGGAGGTTGCAAGGTTCTGACAAGCAAAATCAATGGGGAAGTCAGATTCATTTAACAACCGTGTAACTAATTTAACAACTGCAGTGAATTACTTAACCACTGTGGTAAGAAACTGTCGCGAAATGGGACAAAACTCACTTTGCCAATGTTTCCCTTTGCAACAGAGATTTGGGGCTCAATTGCGGTCCTAAAATGAGGGATTTACCTGCATTGTAATTACATGCCAGTTGCCAAGTGCTTGAATTTTGATCACGTGACAATGCGGATGTAGCGGTTGTAAATGCGAGGATGGGGTCATAAGCCATTTTTCCCCCAATGCTCTGTAATTTCAAACAATTGCTAAATGAATGGTAAATAGAGCACTGCTTGTATTTGGAGTATTTATTAAAAGTTCTCGTTTTATACAGAAATCTCGTCCTGCAGCCAAACTTATTTTCCCTTTCTACCCTCTCAGCGTAAGAACAAAGTTTCCTTGCAGAACCTCTCCATGGTGTTACGGCAGCTGCGCACCACTTCTCCCGATGAACATGCACAAAACGTGATGGACAGCGTGCGGCAAGCCAAGCTGGCCGTGCAGATGGATGTGCGCGATGGACGCTCTTGGTGTGAGTTTTACTATACAATCTATTAGCCTGTTCTGACCCAGCCTTCACAAGCACCACTCAAATGGTGCTACTCGTGAGGAGAAATCCTTTTTATTTAGAAAGGCAGGAATACACGGCATTCACTGACAAAGCTCCAGGTCACACATCTTTAGCAGTCTCTTGAGTTCCCTGCAGGGAGCCTCAATTAGCATTTCAATCCCCGCAACCTGGGTAGTAGCAAGAAATCCTGGCAAAGGAATCCGCCAGAGGGAACTCTCCTGGAGCATGAACAATTGTTTCCAACAACCGCGCCTCCCACACCCCTCTTCCTTATCCCAGCCAGGGAGGGGCTTGTCAATGTCAATTTCCCGGATAGTTACATTGCTTTCCTGTCCGCACTACTCTGCGCATATGCACATTTGGGATAGGCCCCAGCTGTTCCTCCCCGTCGCTCAGCTCAGGCCTCAAAAGCAGCTGTCTCTTAGCCTGAGTGTGAGTAGAGGGGCCCTGCCTGCCTCTGGCTCTGAGTCGTCCTGCTCCTCAAAACCTTCCGGAGGCCCCGGCCAGGCACTCCCTCCATCTCCTCAGACTCATCTGACTCTGGTAATCCAGATACTCCCTCCATCTCTTCAGACTTCTCTGACTCTGGTAACCCAGACACTCCTTCCATCTCCTCAGACTCTTCTGACTCTGGTAATCCAGATACTCCCTCTATCTCCTCAAACTCATCTGATTCTTTGGAGCTGTCAGTCGACAAACTACAACATAGCCTAAGCAGGGGATAGAGGCAGAAAAGGGAATGGGATATGCAACTGGCTAATTTTGTTTTCTGCATTCCACAGATGTGCTGGGCAATGCCTACATCTCCTTGTTCTTCAATACAGGGCAGAACCCCAAGATCTCCCAGCAAGCACTGAATGCCTATGCACAAGCAGTAAGTGCTGGAGGGGAACCTGAGACAAAACTGTGGTATGGGGAGGAAGGGATGGTGATTCAAGTTAAGCCTCTCTAGTATAATTCTAGAGCAGCGATTCCCCAACTTTTCTGGCTTTGCGGACTAGCAGGGAGTGAGGGAGGGGGATTGGCTATGCGCGAGTGGTGGGTGAGCACACATGGGTATGTAACTCCATTTATGTGATCACAAATAAAGTGTGTGCATGTACACTTGCTCATTGCTCACGCAAGTGGAGTTTCACGTGTGCACTTGTTCATCCGCCACTCCTGCAGCCCGGTTCCGAATGGGTCATGGCCCAGGAGTGGGCCACTATGGGGGGGTTGGGGACCCCCTGCTCTAGATGGCCAGGTGAGAAGAGTAAATTCTGTGTGGCAGTTAGTATGGATATTGGAAGATTCGAATTCAAATTCTGACTTTTCTACCAGAATATACATTACAGGTAGTCCTTGACTTACGACCATAATTCAGCCCGGAATTACGGTTGTAAATTCATATCAGTTGTTAAGCAGGGCGCCATGTGACCAAACCTGATTTTGCAAGTTTTTTGTGGTGGTAATTAAATGAATGCAGTGATCTTTAAATGAGAGTCATAATGGTACAGTGGTTAGAATGCAGCAATATTGCAGGTTAACTCTGCCCATAGCCAGAAGTTCGATCCTGACCCGGCTCAAGGTTGATTCAGCTTTCCATCCTTCCAAGATTCTTAATTTGAGGACCCGGACTGTTGTGTGGAGGGGCAGTATGCTGACTCTGTAATCAGAGGGCTGATTACACTGTGTGCAGCAGTATATAAGTCTAAGTGTTGTTATTATTGCTATTGTTAAGCGAAACCATTGTCCGCAATGGGTGTTTCTGTGGAAAACTGGAAGCATCGTAAATCATGGTCACATGATTAGAGGATGCTGCAAACAGCTGTAAATCTGGCTTGTTGCCGAGCCCTGAAAATACAATCGCGTGACCGCAGGGGATTGCTGTTGAAACTTCAGATTCAGACTGTAAGTAGGTTTGGAGAGGTCCATCCTCATTTTGAAGTTGCTAAGTGGCTGGTTATAAGCCAAGACCTACCTTTTCTTCTCCTAATTGTATATTCTTACATCTTGTCTACCAATATATATATGTATGAATGAATGACAGTGTCTAGAAATAATAAAATGCACCATGGAACTGTAGGCTGTGGTTAGGGAGAAAATTATTTATGAACACAGCTTTCTTTGCAAGTAAAGAATTTACATTCTGGATTTATCTGGCTAGAACTTTTATTTAATGGCACCAGTTTTGCACTTGTGAGGAGGATGGAATTGGAACAATATTTTAAAATGCATAAGATTCTGTTAACTCATTGTGTTGTATAGTATGCATTATCTTCTAGTTGTCCAGACTTCCTTTTTGCTGTAAGAGGCCTAAAGAGTTATTGATAAAATAAGATTTGCAATACTGTGTTATTCATATTCCATTAATTCAGTAGCAGTAAAATAGATTTTTCACAAGCATTGCAGAAATATTCGTGATTGTCAAGTCCTTAATCCCTAATAAACCATTTTATTTTGAGATGGGAAGTGATGATATTCTGGAGTTTAGAATAGACTACAGTTCCCTTAGGAATGTATTTCTAATGTGATTCTCGCTTGATAATGACATTCTTATGAATTCATATAATACGAGAGATTTTATAAAATGTCCATTTACTTGATAGGGGAGGGAATAACACAGGATTATAATGCATGGGAAAGGGGTCTGTTGTGCCTTCAAATGGTCACTAAGTAACCAGTCATACGTCAAGGACTACCTGTAATTTGGTTTGGGGAAAAAAACCCCATTCTTTTGACTTCATTGGAAAACTTCAAGTTTAATTGTTGCAAAGATGAATCCAATTGATCACATTTTAAATTAAGAATTCATGGGTTCTTTCTTGCTATATTCTTGCACCTCAGGGTGCTGTCGCCAAATTATGTCGGCTGGCGACACCCAGGGGGAGAGCCTTCTCTGGGAGCCCCTGCCCTTTGGAACGAACTGCCCCCGGAAATACGCACATACTCTGACCTCCGAGTTTTTCGCTGTGCCCTCAAGATCCTGCTCTTTTGACAGGCAGGGCTATCTTTGCAATGGAGTTTTAAATTTGGAGTTTTTAAATTTTTGGGTTTTTAATGAATTTCGGCCGCAAATGTAAGAATTTTAATAATTTTTAAATTTAATTATGATGTTTGTATTGTGTTTTTACTTGGCTGTGCACCGCCCCAAGTCCTTCGGGAGAGGAGCGGTATAGAAATAAAATTATCTTATCTTATCTAATTATCTTATATACAGAAGTGGCCAAAATTGTGGAAACCTTTTGGGAAAAGTGTATTTTTGAGATTTGATGGCTAATAACATCATCATCTTTTTTTTGAGTAGTACCGTAAAATTATATATCCATGGAAAGATAATTTAATCAAGAATGTCAGGCTTTCCAACCTTTGTTTGAGAGATAAAAGTGGTTTTTTTGTGGAATTCTAGATTTTAGACCAAATTCCTGCAGTCTTCGCCAAACAGTCTTTGCACTCAACTTCACACTGTGTTGCACCATTTCATCTAGTATACACCCAGATGATTTTCTTCTGTCACGTAGGCACAGTCTCTTAATTCTTCTATCATCACTTGCTGCTGTGCACCTTTTCCTACATTTACCAGTGTGGTTTTGTAGTGACTAAGTCTCCTTATACCTCTTCAAAGAAATGCCACCTTTGGTTAAGTTTCCACCAACTTTTCTTCTAATTCCTTTATAACTGTAGCCTTGTTCACTTAATACTATTTTACATAGCTTTCTTGGCAACCAGTCAACTCTTTGCACCATTATTTTAATTTTATTACGTTTTACAAGATCATTAAATGAAAGAACGCAAAAAAAAACCCCCCAACCAACTTTATAGCGATCACATAACACACTGACAAATGTCCTCCTCTCAGCTTCAATACGTGACATCAATAACTGACGCCTACTGTGATCTGATTGGCTCATTGTCAAAACAAGATGACACCTGATTGGCTCTCTAAACACTCATGCTCATTGGCTACAATCAGATGAAGGAAAGCTACCTGGATATCAACCTAAGCAAGTTGTGCTTCCTTTTTCTGGTTATTTGGCTATAACTTTTCATAGAATACAGATAATTGGACAAGCTTTGTTGCATTACATTCTTGATTAAATTATCTTTCCATTGATATATAATTTTATGGGACTACTAAAAAAAAAAGTGGTATTATTAGACATCAAACCTCAAAAATACAATTTCCCCAAACGGTTTCCACAATTTTGGCCACTAATATAAAATGGCTGTTGATACCTACTCATAGTTTTTGGTTGAGGTAGGTGTAAATAAGAATGAATGAATGTTTTGGGATAACAGAATAATAGAGCTGAAAAGGACCTTGAAGGCCTTCTAGTCTAACCCCTTGCTCAAGCAGGAGACCATTTCAGACAAAAGGCTGTCCAATCTCTTCTTAAAAACTTCCAGTAATGGAACACCACAACTTCTGAAGGCAAAGCTGTTTCGTTGGTTAATTGTTCTGACTGTCAGGAAATTCCTCCTTAGTTCTAGGTTGCTTCTCTCCTTGATTAGTCTCCATCCATTGCTTTTTGTTCTGCCTTCAGATACTTTGGAGAATAGGCTGACACAAAAGAAGAGAATAGGTTCGAATGAATTTGTTCTTTAACTACCTGGCAGTGCTGATTGTGCATATTTTATATTTATTTATTTATTTATTTGTAATAGGAAAAGGTGGACTCCACTGCTTCTTGTAATCCAGATTTGCATCTCAATCGAGCCACGGTAAGGAAATGGAATAGAGAAGGCAACATAAAGTTGGCTAATGTATAAGTGATCCATCAAGAAAAGCTTTAGGATCATAGTTGGTGACTCCTAAATGTAATGTAATCCAAGGCTATTGGCTAACCTGTTGATTGTAAAATCTTTATTTATTTATTTATTTATTTTGGAGGGGTGGATCTTTGTTCTAATAGCTCAGTATTTGGACATGACATCACCTGCTGATTTGATTTGGACTTGGAAGCTATTAGGATGCTATTAGGACGAGGATGCTGAGTTTTTGGATCCTAGAGACAGGCATCACTTTGACCCCAAATTGTAATCCATTGTTTTTAACATGATTTTTGCTCAGCTTTCTAAGTATGAAGAAAACTACATGGAAGCCCTGGAGGGTTTCGCACGAGCCGTAGCCCTTGACCCAGCTTGGCTAGAACCTCGACACCGGGAGCAGCAACTCATGGATTTCCTTGAGAGACTAACTGGACTCCTTGAAAACAAGGTATTGTGGTGGCAAGGCTTGGGATTTCTTTTTTTTTTTTGTCCTCTGTCCATATTAGGTAATGGCGCATCTGCCAACAAGTCTTATTTCTTCTTCTTTCCTTTCCTAGGGCAAAGTGAAAGGCAAGAAGCTGCAAAGCATGTTGGGAAGCCTGCGACCCTCCCACCTGGGCCCTTGTGGTGATGGACATTATCAAGGGCCTTCAGGTCAGAAGGTAGAACTACAGAGACGATCCCTCAGTGCCTTGCAACCTGGTGTTAACACGGGTGCTGTGATCTTGGGGAAGGTGTTGTTCAGCCTGACTACTGAGGAAAAAGTGCCTTTGTGAGTATTGAATTTTGTTCTGAACATTGTTTGCCTTAATATCACCAACGTCTGGTGTTGGCTTTCACAGCCTATGTCTATTAGGCAGCATTGAATTTGAGGATTTAGTGACCTTGGTCTAGAGCAGTGTTGGTGAATCTTTTTCAGCCAGTGGTGGGTTTCAAATTTTTTACATCCGGTTCTACATCCGGGGGTAGCTTGGTGGACGTGGCATTGCTTGGTGGACGTGGCTTGGTGGGCGTGGTAGGGGAAGGTTACTGCAACATCTCCATTTCCTCCAGATCAACTGGGACTTGGGAGGCAGAGAATAGATGGGGGTAGGGCCAGTCAGAATTTTTTACTACCGGTTCGCCGAACTACTCAAAATTTCCGCTGCCGGTTCTCCAGAACTGGTCAGAACCTGCTGAAACCTACCTCTGTTTTCAGCACTGAGTGCCGAAACGGGAGCATGCACGCATGCGCTGGGGAGCGCTGGAAACAGGAAGAGCAGTTCCCCGGCGCACATGCCGGTCACCTGGTCTTTTGGTTTCCGGCAATCCCGCGTGTGCAAAGGCCAACTGGCCAGTGCGCGTGTACGCCCCGGAACCCGGAAGAGCAACAGGCAACGGCTGGCGTGCCTGGAGAGATGGCTCTGTGTGCCACTTCCAGCACACATGCCATAGGTTCACCGTCACTGGTCTAGAAGAAGGGAGGGCAACTATGGCCACCTTATGACATTTGGACTTCAACTCCTAGAATTCCTAAGCCAGCATTGACCTGTGGACTTCAACTCCCAGAATTCTGGCTGGCATGGCTGGCTCAGGAATTCTGAGTGTTGAGAGGTACATAAGTCATAAAGGTGCCATAGTTGCCCATCCCTGAGCTGGAGAACTGTGACTGGCGTCTAAGGAGCAAAGTAGACCAGAGGCAGCATCATTTTCCTTCTGAAGATGGCAGCCACAGCTTCTAGTGATTCAGAGTATTTTAAAGATTAATATGCAAGTTGAGACCAGAGTTGTTTTTCTTTTCTCTTGTGGGATTGATGGACAAACAGTTGCAAAAAAAAATTGTGGAATTTTGTTTTTCTGTATGACAACTGTAGCAAAATTATTGCATAATATATTTTTATATATTGTACAAAGATGGAAAGATTTGGACTACCCTAAATGGAAGAGTGGTTGGTGAAGATGACAGAACTTGCTGAGATGGCTAAATTGACTTCTTTGAAGGGGTCCTTGGTATTCTCTGAACTTGGTTGTTTTCTTGCAGATGTTTCATTACCAAACTAGGTAACCTCATCAGTGCTAGTAAAAATGGGATTTGCTCTCAGTTTATATTCTAGCATCATGCTTTGTCAGTGTTGGTGGGGATGGTCTTAGAGGTTCTTTGGTTGGGCTGTTTACTGTTGGCTTGTTTGGCAGTTCCTTCATTTGGATATTGTTTACTTGATTGTTGGTTTTGCGTTAATATTCGAGTTAATTTAATGCTCCTTCCTGCTGGCAGGAAGGTGCTTTGGTCTTTTTGTTCCTTTTTTGGTTTGTTGATTGTCTCTTGTCTCTTCTGCATAGTATATAGATACTGTTTATGTCTACGTGTCTATTGATAGCTAATTTGTCAGAGTACTAGAAATTCCCAAGCATTTTTGGACTTGGCTTGATCATAATTTCTGACTTCTTTGATCAGTATCTATGTTTATTGCTCACTGGAAACCCCTTATGGACTTTAGGCATAAAATGGATAATACCCATATTTTTTGGAGTATAAGACACTCCGGAGTATAAGATGCACCTTAGTTTTTGGGGAGGAAAATAAAAAAAACAAAATTCTGCCTCTGCCTACCAGCATCCATCGATATTCATCTGGCTAGCATCCTGTCAGTGTGTGAGAGAGTTGAGGGCTGTTTGGAAACAAACAGTATTTGCTGTGTGACAACAAGGAAGGAGACAGCAAGGAGCCTGGGCGTGCCTTAGCTCTGCAGCTCTGAGTCTGTGCTAAACTAGTCTAAACTAGTCTGCTGCTCAAAACTGAAACTGAAACTCCTCTCCTCTGCTTGTGTTTTGCTTATATTTACTATCACATTGGAAAACCTGCTTTTGGTATTGTATATTTACTTCATGTGTTATATTATATATAAAGAGAAGTCATTGAATCCTGCAGAATCAGTTACTTGTGTGTGCTTTCTGGATGTGATTGCTGCAGCAAACTCTGAGTCCTTGCAGCAAATAGCAAACAGCAAGGTCAGTTTCAGCACGTTATTGCATCCTGATTCAGCACGAGCAGCTGATTGGTGGGGGGATCGGCATCCCAGAATACCCCCAATCAGCTGTTCCAGGCTGCAGGGATTGCCACAGACCATGGCTGCCTCTGTGCCTCACGTTTGTGGCTACATTTGGTATATAAGACACGCCCAAATTTTCACCCTCTTTTGGGGGGGGGTGCATCTTATACTCTGAAAAATATGGTACATCCTAAGTTTATTTTATGTTTTATGCATAAGGGGTTTCCAGTAAGCAATAAACATAGATATTGCCTTTTTTTTAATTAAAGAAGTCAGAAAATATGACCAGAAACTATGACTTAGTAACCTCTGAAATGCATAGTGTATATTCCATGCTACATCTGTATTGAATACATCTGGCTTAAATTCTGCAACTGGGCAATCATTAATTGATTTCAATTTTTCTGTTCTCCAATAGCACCTTTGGATTGATGGACTCTCTCGAAGGCCCTTGTTTTGCCGTCACTGTTTACAACATGGCCGAAAGCTGGGGGGTCCTAATTGGGGACTCGGTGGCCATCCCTGAACCTCACCTTCGGCACCATCACATCCAACACCAGAACAAAGTGAGTCGATTCCCAATTCTCCCTTTTTTTCTGTCCAATGTCATGCCGGGAATAATGTTCAAACTTTTTTTTTTTTTTTTTAAATTTGATTTATATGCCGCCCTTCTCCGAAGACTCAGGGCGGCTTACAATGTGCTCAGCAATAGCCTTCATCCTTTTGTATATTTATACAAAGTCAGCTTATTGCCCCCACAACTGGGTCCTCATTTCACCTACCTTAGAAAGGATGGAAGGCTGAGTCAACCTTGAGCCTTGGCGAGATTCGAACCCTGCAGTAATTGCAGGCAGCTGGTCTTAATAAGCTTAATAACAGGGTGCCTTAAACCCCTGTACTACCAAGGTTCAAAGGCTCAAACTTAATCAGAGCCTTCCACAAATAATCTAAAACTTGTAATGGGCAACGTGGAATTACCAGTCTTCAATTTATGGCCACAATTAGGGCCAGAATTTCCGATGATAAACAAGGCAATTTTTAAATGAGCCATGCCTATTTTACAACTTTCTTTTTTTTTTTACCATAGTCATTAAATGAATCAATGAATCATGCAGCTGCTTAGTGAATCCAGCTTCCTGCATGGACTTTGCTTGTTGGAAGCTGGCTGCGGAGATTACAAATGGTGATCACGTGATCCCAGGATCCTGCAACTGTCCTAAAAATGCACACTGGTTGCCAAAGCACCTGAATTTTGATGACGTGACCATGGGGGAATGTTGCAACAATTTTAAATGCAAGGACTGGTCACTAGTCATTTTTCTTTTCAGTGCCCTTGTAACTTTGAATAGTCACTAAATGAAGGGTTGTAAGTTTGAGGACTACTTGTATTTAAATGGAAGAGTATTGGAAATATTCACTTGAAAACAAGAGACAGAAAGACCAGGATAGGTGAGTTTTCATTTTCTTCATCACTTTGTATCAGTAGGTTTTGTGATGATTCTCCTGCTTGTTATTGGGAGAAAAATGTTCCAAGGGAAAGTATCTTTGTAAGCCAGCTATGATTGTTCCTTTGTCATTATTTATCTTATAGTTCTATTGTTTTACAACTTTTTTGTTGTTGTTAGTTGCGAAGTCGTGTCTGACCCATCGCAACCCCATGGACAATGTTCCTCCAGACCTTCCTGTCCTCTGGAGTCCATTTTAGCTCACACCTACTGCTTCAGTGACTCCATCCAGCCACCTCATTCTCTGCCGTCCCTTTCTTCTTTTGCCCTCAATCGTTCCCAGCATTAGGCTGGGAGTCCTTCCTTCTCATTAGGTGGCTAAATTATTTGAGTTTCATCTTCAGGATCTGGCCTTCTAAAGAGCAGTCAGGGTTGATCTCCTCTAGGACTGACCGGTTTGATCGCCTTGCAGTCCAAGGGACTCACAGGAGTCTTTTCCAGCACCAGAGTTCAAAGGCCTCAATTCTTTGGCACTCAGCCTTCCTTATGGTCCAACTTTCACAGCCATACATTGCAACTGGGAAAACCATCGCCTTGACTCTACGCACCTTTGTTGGCAGGGTGATGTCTCTGCATTTTAGTATGCTGTCTACCTTTGCTGTAGCTTTCCTTCCCAGGAGCAAGCGTCTTTTAATTTCTTGGCTGCAGTCCCCATCTGTGGTTTTACAGTTAGTAAAATCGATTTACAACAGTTCATTTAATGACTATTCAAAGTTAGAACGGCACTGAAAAAAAGTGACTTACGACCATTTTTCAAACTTAACAACCATTGCAGGATCCCCGTGATCGATGAGATCAAAATTCAGAGGCTTGGCAATTGATTCATATTTATGAAGGCTGCAATGTCCTCGGGGGGTGTCATGTGATCACCTTCTGCGATCGTCCTACAGAATAACATAACAGAATAACAGAGGGGTCCTTGGTGCTCTCTGAGCTTGCTTGTTTTCTTGCAGATGTTTCATTAACCTAACTAGGTAACATCATCAGTGTTATCGAGCACTGATGATGTCACCCAGTTTGCGTAATGAAACATCTGCAAGGAAACAAGCAAGCTCAGAGAGCACCAAGGACCCTTCATTTCAGTCCTGAGCTACAAATATTCTCCTTTATTGGTACAGAATAACAGAGTTGGAAGGGACCTTGGAAGTCTTCTGGTCCAACTCTCTGCTTGTTGTGGCCCGTCAGCGGCCTATGTGGATTGTAGCTGATTCCGACAGCGAGGAGGCTGGTGTGGTGCTGCGCCAGCAGCCTGTGCAGGTGGCGCTCGAGCGGGACAGTGAGGAGGCTGGAGAAGATGTGGTGCCAAAGGCGGGGATTCAGCCAGGGCCTTCAGAACCTCCAGAAGCTCCCTTAAGTGAAGAGGAGGAAGAGGAGGAGCCTCTTCTCAATGCACGGGCGTGCAGAGCTGCCAAAAGGCAGGAGTGGCTCCTCAGGATGAGGTCTCCTCAAGAGTAAGGTTTGGGGCTAATTGGCCACTCCCTTAGCCTATTTAAGGAAGAACGCTGACTGAAGCAATTTGTCAGGAACAACTTTAGTTCATTCTCCTTCGCGTCTGAATTTTCTGCAAATTGCTTCTGGGCTTTCTGCCAACTTTAGTAAGATTGTGATTATCTTTGGTTTCTTGTAGGCTGTTAAGAAAGTTTCTTAACAGTCTTTGTTTGGAAAAGACTGAGTTATTTTAGTAAATTTAAGTTTGGTATAGACTTTGTGTGTGCTGTGTTCTTTGGGGTCCGTAGCTGGGGCAGAACACTCAGGCAAGAAGCCCTTTACTATTTTAGACATATGGTTGCCCAATCTCTTCTTAAAAACTTCCAGTGTTGGAGCATTCACAACTTCTGGAGGGAAGTTCTTCCAATTATTAATTGTTCTAACTGTCAGGATATTTCTCCTTAGATTGCTTCTCTCCCCTATTACCGTAGTTTCCATCCCTTGCTTCTTGTCCTACCTTCAGGTGCTTTGAAGATTAGGTTGCCCTTTCCTTTGTAGTAGCCGCTTAGATATTGGAACAGTGCTATATCTAAGCCAGCAAAGTCAATGGGAAAGGCAGAGTCACTTAACAACTGGATTACTAATTTAACAACTGCAATGATTCATTGTGCAAGAAAAGTTGTAAAATGCGAGTAGGCTGGCTCAACAGAGAGACACTGTATGTATGTATATATGTATGTATATAGCATATTTATATGTGTGTGTATGTGTAAACATTTGAGAGCAAGCAGCAGAATTTCATTTGTTAATATGTGCTGATGTGCCCACAGTAAAAAATGACAATAAAGGTTATCTTATCTTTAACTGAGAATGGTGCAGTAGCCTAGTGGTAGAGCTCTCGCCTCACAATCAGGAGGCTGTGAGTTCGATCCTAGGTAGAGGCAGATATTTCTCTGGGAACAATGAGAATTTATATGCTGAATAAAATTCCGGATTGGCAAGGGCATCTGGCCAGTAAACACTCTGCTCTATTCAGTTGCCCAGACTCCACCCACAAGGGATTATGGGGTCATTAAAAAGAGCTGATGATGATTTTTAACCGCTGTCTCGCTTAGCAATGGAAATGTTGGCTTGAATTTTGGTTTGTTAGTTAAGGAGTAGTTCTGTTTACAAACTTTCTCATTTTTCTTCCTTTTATTATTTAAGCTGCCTAGAGTAGACTTGTAGTTAGATAGGCAGCAAATGCATGTAACTCAGGAGCCTGAGTGGCATAGGAGGCTAATGCCTCCTACTAAGGCAGCATTTAACATCCAGCTGCCTGCAATTACTGCGAGTTCAATTCTCACCAGGCTCAAGGTTGACTCAGCCTTCCATCCTTTCTAAGGTGGGTAAAATGAGGACCCGGTTTGTGGGGGCAATAAGCTGACTTTGTATAAAATATACAAAAGTATGAAGGCTATTGCTTAACACATTGTAAGCCGCCCTGAGTCTCTGGAGAAGGGTGGCATATAAAAATAAATAAATTTAAAAAACAACAAATAAATAATGATAATTACACTGATATTTTTTAAAAACATCTCACATTACCTAAAATTCTTTGCTCTCATTCTTTCTTTCTTTTTTTCTCCTGCTTTTCAGAGTTTTACTTTTTCTGGCCTCCGCGTAGAGACTCCCCTGCTTCTCGTGGTGAACGGCAAAGTTCAAGGATCCCAAAATCAGGCCGCTGCAACCATTGCCTACCAGGCACAAAGTGAATGAAAAGAGACAAAGGACAAAATTATCCAGGGATGCTCAGATTTTTAGGCTACATCAGCTCCGTCTCCTCATACCTTTTTCAGTAGTTTAGAGAGATTGGACTGATTCGTAGAAGTACAATCCAGCCGTTAAGTGAAGGAGCGAGAGAAAAAAGAGAATCGTAGAACGTTTGCTCAAACTGGTGCTTAATTCTCATCTCTCTTGGTTCCTCCCCCCCCCCCAAAAATTTGTTTTCCAAAGACACCAGTCTCTGTCTTACTTTCAGTTGTACTAAAATGAGTGTCTACAGAAAATCTGGGGGTGCTCATTTTTATTCCCCATCTCTTTAATTTTCTTCCCCCTTTTCCGACCTCTTCTTTCACCTTCGCTCTTGCTTTGCCTTGATCGCATTTAAGGTTGGGCAGTCGGTCAGTTTAAATCCTGTCCTTTGTAGATTCCATTCATCTGAATCAGATTCGGTTCTTTTTTGCAGTGTATTAATGAAGTCAGTGGGACTTAGGTTAGCATGACTGTCCTAAATCCCACCGTCTTATGAAGTCAGTATGACCCCCTCTACATCCAACTTGTTATTTCTGTGTAAATAGAAGAGATGCTTTCTGTATTTATTTGATATTATTTTGAGATGGGGGTTTTTTTTGTATACTTTTTCTTGCCAGACTCCTGATCTTTTCCCCTTCCAATCCAATAAAATGAGTTCTTTGCCATAATATCATGAAAATTTCTCTTTATGGAGAATGGTAAAACAAATGTTTTACTTAGCATTAAGTAGAACTACTGTGTTGATCTCATATGGCTGAGACTAGAGTAGAAGGGAACGGAACGGGACAGGAATAGAATCAGAATTAGAACTGAATTGAATTAAAGTTAGAATTAAAATAGAATTAGAATGGAGTAGAGAAAGTGGAATAGAATAGAAAAGAACAACAGAATAGAACAGAGTCGAATAGGGAGGGGAAAGGAGAGAAGAGAAAAAAAGAGTAGGGTAGAAAATTATTGGCAAATGTGGTTGGACATGCAAGGTATTTGTCTCCGGTGCATAAGCTCACAGTGTACATATAAACAACAAGTAATAGGTCATAAATCATAAAACAACAATAGATACATTATAAGAAACCAATAGGAGAAGATAGTAGGAAAGATGAGAAATGAGACAGTCCAGTGGGAATTACTGTACTTTTTGGAGTATAAGATGCACTTCCCCCCTAAAAGAGGGTGGAAATGTTGATGCGTCTTATACACCGAATACAGCCATCTTTGGCCTCCCGAAATCCCACCCCGCACGTCCCGTTTTTGCCAAAATCAGGTCCATTTTTTACAAAAATGGGATGCATAGAGGGTTTGGGAGGCCTGCAGAGTGCTCCTGGGTGCTGGGGAGGGCAAAAACTAATTTTTTTTCTTGTTTTCCTCTTCGAAATCTTGGTGCGTCTTATATTCCGGTGCGTCTTAAAGTCCGAAAAATACGGTAGGTATTCAGCCGAGAGATGGCACTGGGGAAAAAAACAATCTGCATCTAATAGTGTTGGCATACAATGCACTATAGCAGCCTAATGATTGTAGTTAAAGAAGGCTGCTTGTAAGAAGGTCATTCAGGGAATATGACAGAAGTGTTCATCAACTTCTGGGTTCATTGTGAAAGCAGGACCAATTAATTGCCAAAGAATGGGTAAAAAATATAATCATGGGGAGCGAATCTCTTCTTATGGCAAGTAATTTTATTCAGCATCTGCTGGCCCTATCAAGCTGGCATCAAGAAATGGTTAAACATCGGCCCATGGTTATCCTTATTAATAAAAAATTAAATTGTAAAACATAGGAAACTTGTACGCTTTGAAATTTAAATTTGATTTCTTTAATGGTCTCTCCTGAATCCATCAGTTTTATATGTATAATAAGCATAAGTAAAGAAGAGTTAATGGTGGTGCTATCTTCAAATGGAGATAACTCATGCTGATGTAAATGCAGTTTCCTTGGCAATGATGTGCAAATAATTATCTTGGGTTTTTATTTTTTTTATTTTTTTCTCAGTCTAAAACGGTGTTCCTTAAAATTGGCAATTTAAAGATGTGTGGATGTCTACTACCGCAGGAACTGATGAAGAATTAGATTCATTAGATCCTGTTAATAAAACCCCACTGACTTCATCTGTCTTTTATAAAAGGGAATTGCAATAGCTTATGCACCCAGGAGAATTTCAAATATAGGTAGTCCTCGATTTACAAACCATTCGTTTAGTGATCGTTCAAAGTTATAACGGCACTGAAAAAAAAAAGTGATTTATGAACATTTTTCACACTTGGACTGTTGCAGGATCCTCATGGCCAGGTGATCAAAATTTAGATACTTGGCAGCTGACTCATATTTATGACTGTTGCACTGTCCCAAAGTCCTATGATCATTTGTAATCTGCCCAGGCAGCTTCCCACAAGCAAAGTCAGTGGGGATTTGTTTAACAATTGAACAATTCTCTTAACAACTTCAGTGATTCACTTAACAACTGTGGCAAGAAACACTGTAAAATGGATGAAACTCACTTAACAACTGTCCTGCTTAGCAATGTAAATTAGGGCTCCATTGTGGTTGTACCTGTAGTGTGTCAAGATTGACTTTGTCTATTTTAATATTAAAAGAAATGGACTACCATACTAACCCATATACATACATATATATAGTAGTGGCCAAAATTGTGGAAACCTTTTGGGAAAAGTGAATTTTTGAGGCTTGATGGCTAATAACACCACTCTTTGGGAGGAGTTTCAAGATAATCGTATTCCACTACTGGAATGGCCTGGGAATAGCCCAGACCAGTGATGGCTAACTTTTTTGCTGTCGTGTGCCAAAAGAGGAGAGGGTGCAAGGGGGGGGGGTGGCGGGCACATGGCCACACCCGTAATTTAAGGTGGCCCATCCCCCGCACGTGTGCACGTGACTCCCCCACGCATGCACGCATGACCCCCCCAAGCTCCCCCCACTTTTGCCACGCAATGGCATGGTGGGCCCAGTAGGCCCATTTTTTGCCCTCCCCAGGCTCCAGAGGCTTTCTTGGAGCATGGGGAGGGCGAAAATGGCCTTCCCCACCCACTTGGAGGCCCTCCAGAAGCTGGAAATGGCCCGTTTCCCAATTTCTGGTGGGCCTGGAAGGCCCAAAAATCAGCTGGCCGGTGCATGCATGCACACTGGAACTGAGCTAGGGCAATGCTCGTGTACCCACAGATATGCCGAAACATGTTAGTCAGAAGCGACCCAGCAATAAAACCCAGTTAATAGAAGCATTCATTCAATCTTGGTTTCACATTATAAACAGCTGCAGAACTCAAAGACTTGGTTCATTCCTTGGGAAGACGTTGTAAGGCCATAATTCATGCTAAAGGTTACCCAGCTAAGTATTAACTGACATGGTGATAATTTTTGTATATCTTATTTTTTCTATGTGTTTCACTTTTCTTCTTTATACTGTAACTGCTATTCTAATAGCAAATTCTAATAGCAAAGCCTTCATAAAAGTTATTGCATTACATTCTTTATTAAATTATCTTTCTATTGATATATAATTTTATGATACTACTAAAAAAAAGTATTATTAGCTAGTTTTATAAAATACACTTTTCCCAAAAGGTTTCCACAATTTTGGCCACTACTGTACATACATCTGTATACATACATACAGTTTACTGTGTGAATTCATGGGTGGCATATACGTTTAATAAATAAATTACAGTTAACCAAACCATGGTTTAGCGTAACATCTAAATTCGGAGTCTCCGCTGCTTAATTTGAAGTAAAATCCAGCCTAGTACCAGTTTCTTAACTAGCATGTATGTGAATAGATTCCTCAACCGTGTTTTCTAGTTGAGAAGGGTAACATTTCTACAACGTTTCTTCAACTCCTTAATTGCAAACAGTGTTTGCTGTTTAATTGCTTGGCTTGTTTCTGTAGGAAAAGATAAATTGCTGTACAAAGTTAGCAGTTTTAATTGGCTCCCGAAAGAGAACTCAAAGGCACATGTTCAAATGTACTTCTGCTTAATGATGCCAAAATGTTTTTCTCTTTAATTAATTTAATTCTTGTTTCTCTTTCTCTCCCTTGGGAAAGTAGCAGCATTTGGATTAATGTAACAAGTAAATGCTTATGCAAATACCAGGGGAAAATAATGGAGACTTTAAAATCTCTTATCTACTTTTTTATCTTAGGAAGAAGACTTGCTGTTTCCTGCCATTAAAAATGGCTAACAATTTGTTTATGAAAACTACATTTGTGGTGTTTTGCTAAGGACAAACTCAGTTCTTGTACTTGGGAAGGAGACAAAGCCTTAGTGCAGTGGTGAAATCCAATTTTTTTTTACTAACTGATTCTGTGGGCATGGCTTGGTGGGCGTGGCAGGGGAAGGATACTGCAAAATCCCCATTCCCACCCCACTCATGGGGGAAGGATATTGCAAAATCTCTACTCCCATCCCACTCTGGGGCCAGCCAGAGATGATATTTGCCGGTTCTACTCAAAATTTCTACTACCGGTTCTTCAGAACCTGCTGAATAGCACCCCTGCCTTAGTGACTTTACATGATCAGACAGGTAGTCCTCGATCTACAACAATTCACTTAGTGACTGTTCAAAGTTACAACGGTACTGAAAAAAGTGAGTTATGACCATTTTTTCACACTTATGACTGTTTCAGCATCTCTGATCATCTGATTTATATTCAGATGCTCGGCAACTGGCTCACATTTATGACGGTTGCAGTGTCCCTGGATCACATGATCCTCTTTTGCGACCTTCTGACAAGCAAAGTCGATGGGGAAACCAGATTCATTTAACGACCGTGTTACTATTTAACAACTGCAGTGATTCACTTAACAAATTTGGCAATAAAAGTCGTAAAAATAGGGCAAAACTCGCTTGACAAATTTCTCATTTAGCAACATAAATTTTGGGCTCAATTGTGGTTGTAAGTTGAGGACTTAACCTGTATAACATCTGCTAAAGCAAGACTGCTACTTTTTTTGGCCCGAGCCTAAAACATATAAAACTAAAGCAAATATACCTGTCCAGGATAATGTTGCAGGATCCAATCTGAGTAGATCACTCAGAAGGTTTTATCTGGCTTCTTTCCAGAAGGTTCCTTCAGGGGTGAAATGCTCCCAATTCGGACCGGATCGCTCGATCCGGTAGCGATGGCGGGTGGTTCGGAGAACTGGTAGCAAAAATCCCTGCCCCCCCCCCCCCCCATGCCCAGCAGAGCCGCACAATCATCCAGAGGCATTTTTTTAATTTTAAAAGCATTTTTTCTACAAGCTCTTCAGCTGAAAAAATGCTTTTAAAAGTAAAAAAAAAAAAAAGCTTCTGATGATCACGCGGCTCAGCTGGGATCGTCAAAGGGATCGTCATCTGATGATCCCAGCTGAGTTGCCTGATTGGCAGAGGCTTTTAAAAGAAAAAAGCCTCTTGCCGATCAGGCAACTTAGCTGGATCATCAGAGCCTTTTGAAAGCATTTTTTTACAACCTCTTTGCCGAAGAGGTTGTAGAAAAAATGGTTTTAAAAGAAAAAAAATTGGCCACGCCAATTTTACCCACCACCACCAAATCCACCACCACCAAACCACGCTCACATTACCCCCCCCACCAAGCCACGCCCACAGAACCAGTAGTAACAAATTTTAGATTTCACCACTGGGTTCCTTGAATATGGGCTCCAATGTGAGTCCGAAAGCTTGTCCCGGAGACCAACCCAGATTGGATCTTGCAAAACACATATGAGCCA
Source organism: Pantherophis guttatus (assembly GCF_029531705.1). The sequence goes on from NW_026844030.1 coordinate 987,839, forward strand.
AAGAAGAGGGTGTCAATCTATTCTCCAAAGCATCTGAAGGCAGTACAAGAAATAATGGACGGAAACGAATCGAGGAGAGAAGCAACCTAGAATTAAGAAGAAATTTACTGACAGAACAATTAATCAGTGGAACGACTTGCCTCCAGAAGCTGTGGGTGCTTCAATCCTGGAGGGTTTTAAGAAGAGATTGGATAACCATTTGTCTGAAATGGTTTAGGGTTTCCTGCATGAGCAGAGGGTTGGACTAGAAGACCTTGAGGGTCCCTCCAACTTTATTGTGTGATTCTATAAAAGACAATTTACATTTGATCAATTCTGTATTTATAATTTTCTCATTTAGCCACTTAAAAATTACAGTTCGGAAGCAATTCTTCAAGATGTTTTTGGAATTTTACACAAGGTTGAACATTGAATAATGACTCCATTGAAAGACATTGTTTATAACTATGGTTTACTGAAAAACACATTTAGTTCTTTTTACATGTTTACCCAAAAACCATGGCCTACAAATCACAGGGTTTAAGTCCCAACACAATATACCAATGCAAAGAAAAAAACATGGTTTAACACCATATATATGGAGACAGATGAGAGAGAGAGAGGGAGGGAGGGAGGGAGGGAGAGAGATGATACACAGAGATAGACAGGTGGATGGATGGATGGATATAGGTAGGTGTGTGTGTGTAGGAGGGAGGGAGGGAGATATGAAAACTTGTTCAACTCCTTGCACAAGCAGGAGACTATTTACTATTTCAGACAAATGGATGTCTAATCTGTTCTTAAAAGCCTCCAGTATTGGAGCATCCACAACTTCTGGAGGCAAGTTGTTCCATTGATTGATTAATTCTCGCTGGTAAGAAATTCCTCCATTCTAGATTGTTTCTCTCCTTGATTAGTTTCCATTCATTGCTAACTGCTTCTGAGCCCCATATATTTATCCAGAGTACAAAAAAATGCAAGGATAAATTGAAGCAGTAGCATATTGTGAAGTGCTGGATTTGGAAACAAGTTTGCCCTCTGTTTAAATAATTTTGGGGATTATCCATGACCATCATGGAAACTATTCTGTGACACTGGACCTGCCACAAAATTCCAATGTGTCCACATTAGCAGGATGATTGATGACTTCTGATTTAAACATTTGAGTCTCCTCAACTGAGGATATGCTCATCCTCAACTCCTTTTCCAGCTGCTTCAAAGTATTTTCTTGTTTTACATAAATCTCATTTCCCCATCCCCACCCCCCAGGAACCTGCCCAAAGCCTCTTTCACCTGGTCATTCCTCAGGCAGTAAATCAAGGGATTTAGAAGTGGGGTAATGGTGGTGTAGAAGATGGTTGCTAATTTATTGATATCTGATTGACTTTCTCCTCCAGGAGTTAAATAAACTCCTGCTGCTGACCCATAGAAAAAAGTAACCACCACTAAGTGGAACAAGATAGTGGAGAAAGTCTTCCTTCATCAGTGTGAGAATCATCATGTAAGAAAGCACAACAAAGATGAAGTTGTGGTCCGCCGGCAGCCTGCGAATCTGGCAGCGGAGTCAGACAATGAGGAGGCTGGGGAGGAACATGGGCCAGTCCTGGAGTCTGGGGAAGGCTCGGATGAAGGCTCTGCGTCGGAGGCAGAGATGGGGCCAGGGCCATCTGGGAGTGATGCGCAGACTCTGGAGCCTCCAGAGAGGCAGAGGAACAGGAGGAGCCTGTTCCTAATGCGCGCATGCGCAGAGCTGCCAGAAGGCAAGAACAGTTAAAACTAAAGGGATGACTCGTGAGTAAGACCTGGAGATGATTGGTCCCTCCCATAAGGCTTAAAAGAGGAGCAAAGGCACGTGGGCCCTTTGCAAGAAAGCAATGTTGTTAATTCTGTTCCCAGTTGGCATCTCTGTTTGATTCTGGACTCCCTGCAGCTTTGCCAAGTAGATCTTTGGCAGAGTGTCAAAGGAGATAAAGGTTGGTGATTATCCCGAAGGACTTATCCTGAAGGACTTTTTGCAACTAATTGGGACTCAGGTGTGAATGAACGTAATAAAAGAGGTTTTTGGGACTACTCGTGTGTTTTAATGATTCAGGAAGCCTAGGTCACAACAGAAGTTGACTGCAAACATGGTATTCATAAACACTTAACAAATAAAAGGAACCTTACCTAAGGATGGACATGCCAAGGATAGAATTGATCCAGGGTCACATAATAAGTGGTCGATGATGTTTGAATCACAGAAGGACAACTTAGACATTAATGTCACAGAAAGCCAAGGATCCAACAGGTAGCCACCAGGGCAGAGCAGATAATTTTGGCCATCAGTTGGAGGTAACGCAACGGATGGCAGATGGCTAAGTAGCGATCCAAAGCCATAGTTGAGAGGAATAAGCATTCTGTGCTGCTGAGGGAGAAGAAGATGTAGAACTGGAGGAAATAGGCATCGAAAGAGATGTTCCCCTTTGAGGTTTCCAGGTCATGAAACATACGAGGCCAGTGGTCGGATTCCAAATCTTTTCCCACCGGTTCAATGCAAGAGCGCAGCACTCAAAGACCGCCCTCGGTGTCAGCACTGATGAGCTGAGCTGTTGTTTAGCTCAGCTGAGATGCAGCAATCCGCTCTGCCGCACAAATCAGCTGGGCTAAAAAAACCAAGGGAATATAGGACGGAATGGCAGGGGCGGGAGGGCGGATCCAGCCAGAGGTGGTATTTGCTGGTTCTCTGAACTACTCAAAATTTCAGCTACTGGTTTGTTGAAACTGGTCCGAACCAGCTAAATACCTCCTCTGTATGAGGCATGGTTGTGCTCACATAACACATCTCCAGCCAGGAGAAGTTACTCAGAAAGACATATATGGGAAGCTGAGCCAAGTGGGAATCTAGGAACACCAGCATGACAATGACGATATTCTCTGTCAAAGTCAGAATGTAAAGAACAACAAAAATAATGATGAGCAGGTGACGTATCTGGTGCTGACCTCCAAAGCCCACCAAAACAAACACTTGAACTTTGCTCTTATTGACCAATTCCATTTGGAAGGCAATAAAAAGATCCTCATTACATACCAGAAAAAAGTTTCATCTTCCCGTCTTCCTGTTTCCACTGAAAGGAGAAGCTTGCGCAACCATGCCATGTGACATCTGAATGGGGAGTCCCCTGAACTGTCTTGGAGAACTCCAGTGGTGGGATTCAAATAATTTAACAACCGGTTCGGCAGAACCAATACCTAATTTTTTGTTGAGTTTGGCGAACCGGCTCCGAAATGGCCAGACTAGTGTGCATTCCCTTGCCTCCAATCCCTTGCTTGCTGTAATCTGGTTTTGCAGCAAGCAAGGGAGTTGGAGGCATGTGAACGCACGCTAGTCTGGCATCTCAAAAAATCAAGGTGTCAGCACTGCAACCTGCATTTACTCTAGTGCTGACATAAGAAGGAGAAGAGGGGGCAGCTGGCAAGAGGACGCTTGATCTCTCACCTACTTATTTTCCCTGAAGATAATATCCCCTAGGAGATGAGATGGGAGGGGGGACATTCCTGGGAGCTGAAGTAGTAGATATGAGGAGAGTGATTTGGGAAGAGGGCCAATGAGACGCAGAGAATTGGGGAACGGAAAGGGAAGGTTTGGGGTCAGGAAGTCAGTGTTGGCTACGCCACAATCGGGGACAGGTTGTGCTTAATAAAATGAAAGATTTCTTCAAAGACTATTTATTTGGAAATGCAATTTATTTTATTTGAGACGACATCGAAACCTGACACAAGGTTTTTTTCTCCCGCTCCTGGATTAGTGTATACTATTTTGAGTCTAAATGACATTTTTAAAAAATGTATGAATGACAGTTTCTGGTACTTACACTTACTTAGACATGGCAGTTAGGGGTTTGGAATGAAGTTTGAAGACATTAAGCCAAAAAAAGTGTTGCATGCAAAATGTGTGAACTAAACTCTCAATACACCCTGCATCAATACTGCAACTTAGAGGAAGAGGTATCCCTTCTTAGTGAAAGGGATGGGTGCGTAGGAATCAGTAAGAAAGAAAAGAAAACCCCAAGCTTGAAAAATCAAACTTGGAAATAAAGCTTGCTTTGCCTGATTAAAAAATGCCAGGTTTTAAACATGCAATTCAGTGACGTGACCAAAAAAAAAAAAAAAAAAAGTTCTAAAGTGGGCTGTACCACTTCCAAATGGAGAGAAATTGTAACATCGTTTACTTCTTCTCTGCGATATTAAAAACTCCATTTGGGAATGTAGGAAGTTAGCACCGACCCCTCTCCCCCAAGAAAATGAGATCTTTTAGGAAATATTAAAAGGGCAGAATATTTCCTCTAAAAGAGAGGCAGAAACCCCCCCCCCCGCACCTTTTTCAATGGGCCATTAAGGCCTGGGCCAGTCCATTCTACATAACAATGATCTACCTCCTTCAGGCAGAGCCATAATAGGAATTGCCCAAAGCCCTTTCATTACATCATCACCCAGCAAGAGTCAACCAAGCTTGGGTCTCAAACGACAACCTACAAAGTTACCCCTGCATGGGCCCATGGGAGTCTGACAACCAATCAAAATACAAGCTCAAATTCAAAAGCCCAACAGAGGGCATAAAACCCAGGCATTCTCAGCATCTCTTCCAGAGGTGGGTTTCATCAGCTTCTGACCAGTTCTGGAGAACCGGTAGCAGAAATTTTGAGTAGTTTGGAGAATTGGTAGTAAAAATTCTGGCTGGACCCACCCCCATCTATTCTCTGCCTCCTGACTGGGAGGAAACGGGGATTTTGCAGTAACCTTCCCATGCATTGGGTAGGGAATGGAGATTTTACGGTATCTGTTCCTTGCCACACCCACCAAGCCATGCCCACGCCCACCAATACCATGCCACACCCACCAAGCAACACCCAAAGAACAGGAAGTAAAAAAATTTGGAACCCACCACTGATCTCTTCCCTTTTTTTGCCCAGGATCTCAAGCCAGGTGATCCTGTCCACCATTAAACCATCTTTCCAAGGAATTTCCATGCTTCCAGTGTCTTTCTTCCCACTTGGAACTGAACCCAGATAGATATTTCTTCCAACAGGAAATCAGCACAAAAAGAAGCAAAGGGCTTAGATTCAAACTCTTTTGTCTCCAGCTCCCCCACCTGACTCTGCTCTTTTTCCTTATTTTTAGATTTTAAAAAAGGTTATTTAGAGAAGCAATTTAGAAAGCGGATCCTTATTTACCTTCTGAAATGGAACAGTCCATTTTGCTACCGGAGATCTTCTGATCTATCCTGTGTGCATAAACTTGGTAAACAAGCAGGAGCAGGAGCTGGTAAATGCGACCGCATCTGTATAAAATGCATGTCTCAGTTGCAGTTATAAAAAACAGATTAAAGACCTGAGTTATTTCAGTTTGAATTAAAGAACAGGGTTTTTGAGAAGCCAGACTAGCATGCATTCATGTGCCTCCAACTCCCTTGCTTGCTGCAAAGCCAGATTGCAGAAAATGTTGTGGAAAAATTGAGACTGAACAACATTCCTTGGTCAGCCAGAGTCAGTTTATTTGCGCAAGGTTCAGAGGCAGATTGGTTCTTGCTATCTGAACAAAGGAAAGAGATCTAATACCCCTGTTTTATACTTTTCCAAGACAAAGGATTTTGCTAGCACAGCAGTTTTCCATATATGGTTAACATACATCTGTTACATGATAATTGACATTTCCTAATTACTAAATTCCTGCCCTAATTTATAGTACATGAGATAATTTTAGCTAAACATCCTCCTTAGTTCTGTATCCGCTGATGCGTAGATTTATGGCTTCCTTTGATAATAAGTAACTTCTTGTTCCATATGGATGTCCTTACATTCTTGACAACTAGGTTCTTCAGAAGATATATATATATATATATTACCCAGGATATAATTTAGCTGACTTAGTGTAATCTTCCAAACAAGTATTGTTCTTCTCAACCAGCACATTTCTTTCTTACAATAATATGAATAAGGAGGGCCCTTCAGTGTTCATATAGCTGATCCTGCATCATTCACATTACAAGCAAGCACGTGAATTAGTTTGGCCATTTTGGAGCCGGTTTGCCGAACTAAACAAAAAATTAGGTATCAGTTCTGCCAAACCAGTTGTTAAATTATTTGAATCCCACCACTGGAGAACTCTAAGTCAAGGTAGCCAGGAACCCTATGCATGAATACCTAGGGGACAAATTATTTTGTCCCCTGGAGATTTTCCAAACTATGTTTATAATGGAAAATAGTTTTATGACTATTCTGATGAAAGAGAAGGACATATGGTAAGTACTTTTGTTTCCACATGGGAACCACTTCTGAACTTCGTGCTTGATTTGGAAAAGAATGAAACACTGACTTTGGGTTTTATAGGTTAGATTGATAGGTCTTTATAGAAATGACTTCTTCATATTATTATGGAAAAACAAAAAGCTGGGATTTTATGCTAATGGTTATTCTACTGCTACAGAGAGAGTCGGAAGTCAATGTTTCTTTTTATTTTATTTTCCCTACATTTCCTCACACGTACGCTCACATTCTTGGTGAACGTTGTTAATTCATGTGCTGCCCACCTCTGATCCTATATCATTTCAGACAAGTGACTGCCCAGTCTCTTCTTAAAAACCTCCAGTGATGAAGCATCCTCAACATCTGAAGGCAAGCTGTTCCACTGGTTAATTTCCAGGGAGGAGGTAGCATATTCCAGAGACGGATCCAAGACAACAGACTGCTCAGTCCCATATTGGATGAGGGATGAAGGAAGGAGTAGCCACAATTCTAGAATCTCCCAGGGTTTATCTATTATGTTAAAAAGTTATAGCTTTAGTCTGCCAAGGTTCTGTCTATTACAGGGGTGGGCAACTGTGGCTAATGTTGCCAGGTGTCCACTATTTGAGCGGACAGTCCGCTTTTTTCACATTATGTTCACTATTTTTTTTCACAAAATAGTGGACACTTTTTTTATTCAAAAGCTTTATGATGAAATTAAAATGTAATTTAATATTTTACATATTATTATAATATATTTGATGTTTTGAATTTTAAGTAAAGTTTTGAAGTGATTATTTTAATACGTGTTAAAAAGTTTGTAAGAAAATATATAATTTAATTGTAAATTTTTTTTTATATTTTTACTACTTAACCTCCCCTCCCCCCCCGCTTGTCCGCTATTTTTTGGAAGCAGACCTGGCAACCCTAACTGTGGCCCTTTTACAACCTGCGGACTTCAACTCCCAGAATTCCTGAGACAGCCAAGCTGGCTCAGGAATTCTGGGAGTTGAAGTCCACAGATCATAAAGGGGCCATATTTGCCCACCGCTGGTCTATTAGATAGAAGCAGTGGTGAAATCCAATTTTTTTTTTGCTAACAGTTCTTTGGCCATGGCTTGGTGGGTGTGGTGTGGCTTGGTGGCCATGGCTTGGTGGGCATGACAGGGGAAGGATACTGCAAAATCTCCATTCCCACCCCACTCCTGGAGGAAGGATATTGCAAAATCTTTATTCCCACCCCACTCTGGGGCCAGCCAGAGGTGGTATTTGCTGGTTCTCCAAACTACTCAAAATTTCTGCTACCGGTTCCCTAGAACCTGTCAGAACCTGCTGGATCTCACCCCTGGATAGAAGCAAATAAAAACAGATGCAATTGGATTTCATTGTGCAATTTTGCCCTTATGTCTGATGCTTCCCACTCCCACTGAACGTGAACCAATCTCACAAGAGATAGAAAGAAAAAACTTTATTTAAAAGAAGGACTTAAAATGTGAAAAAATATTTAACTTTAAATGTTGGGATGTAGGCAACCAAGCTTGGAAAAGCTAACTTGGAGTGCTGTTTTGATTAAGACATCCAGCAAATGCAAATGAATGGAGCAAGAGCAAGAATTCAACAGAATACATAAAAGTAAAAAAAGAAGTTTTTTTTAATTTTTAAAAGTTTTATTTTTATTAAAAGTAAAAAAAAAAAAAAGGATTTGGAAAATTCTGATGTTGCTAATCTGAAACCAATGAAAGAAAGCTGTTTTTGAAAAAGACCAGGAGCACAAATTTATTGACAGTTTGCTTTAAACTGACTGAAAATACAACATTTTAAAAATTATGCAGTGAAAGTTAATAGGCAGAGAGGGATGACCGAGGGAGAATTAGTCTTTTCCTATGGGCTAAATTAACAAACCTCACTTAAAGAAAAACAAATCGGGATGGGAAATACTGAGTTAGAAGAAAAGGCTATCTCTCACTCCTTTTTCCCTTCCATCTTTTCTCCACAGAAATGCCAAATAAACAAGAGAAAAAAAGGAGACGTCTCAAGTTCACTTTATTACTCTCGGTGGACAGGACCCTCCTGAGACACTGAATAATGAAAATACAGTGCCAGATTGCTTTTATTGGTGAGCTCTTCATTATGGAGAAGTTGGCTGGATTTGCAGATGAATTCTTCCAAATCTGGTAAGGTTTGCTGTGTTAGTGGGTTTTTTCATCACTATAGCAATAGCACTTAGACTTATATACCACTTCACAGTGCTTTACAGCCCTCTCTAAGCGGTTTACAGAGTCAGCATATTGACTCCCAACAACACTATCTAATCTTCTTATCTTCTAATTCAATAGTCCTTTCATCCTTGCATCATGAAAAAAAAAATGAATGTGGATGTACTTCCAAATAAATCCAGCCCTATAACCTATTAATTCTTATTCTGAGCTGAAGAAGGAATCCTCAATTCACTCTTAAGGAGATTTTCACTTTTCCTTAAGTTTAGGAGGAAGAAAAGAGAGGAAAGGTAAATGTCATTATTTTTAAAACAAGATCAATGTTTTACGCTACAGGTTTGATTCTTCTGGAGAAGGTCTAGTTACCCGGGCACTAGAAGTCAACTCTGACTTGATAGTAGGTAATCAATCAGTATGTCTAAATCAAAATCATTTGAACATAGGAACTAAAACCTATATATGATGTTACACAAGAGGTTCTCTATATAAAAAGCAAAATGTCTAGATTCAGTCACAGTTTTGTCAGTTTTTTTGTGTGTGTATGTGTGTGTGTATGTATATATATGCACACATACACGTACATACATATATGTATATGTATGTATGTATGTATTTATGTATGTATGATGTAGGTATATATTTATGTATGTATACAGCATGTGTGTATGTGTATTATGTATGTATGTATTTGGGTAGATATACAATTTCTCTTGAGAGCAGGCAACAGAATTTCATTTTTAATGTGGGTCGGTGTGCTTGAAGTAAAATAATGATAATCTTCTCTTCTCTTCTCTTCTCTTCTCTTCTCTTCTCTTCTCTTCTCCTCTCCCCTCCTCTCCCCTCCCCTCCCATCCCATCCCATCCCATCCCTGGACATATGAAATTAGCATGACAAATGCCATCCTGGGATGTCTCCGAACCTGGGGTAAGAAATTCTGATTTACAAATTTTAAGGACTAATTCAGGAATAATCAATCCAATTTCTTCAAATAGAGATGTTGGATTATAGCTCCTGGTAGTAAACTGGTGGGATGTGTTGCAAGCTGTAGTCTGATATACAGATAGTAATGGGTTTGGGGAAGGTAGCTTGGGAAGGTAGAATGTATAATATTTCAGTGGCAGTTAGGAGTTGCATTTAGAAGCTGCCTTAGAAAACTTGGATAATGGGACAAATATATAATATAAGGTCCACCTTTAAATTCCTTATCACTCTGAAATCTCTCTTTGCTTTCTGGAGATATATTCTCAAATCTTTGCTAAACTCTCAAACTTTTATTTTTTTACAAGTACCGGTATTCCTGCCCTGTGAGCAGCTGACTGGCATAGAGGCACTAAGGTTCATACCATCAATAGGTCTGTTGGGTGTAATGGTTAGATGAACCATTCTGGTAGGCATGTCAAAAGGAATTGCCTATCTGGATTTAGTAGCGGAGAACAACAACAGAGAGTTTTCAGGCCAGTGAGTGTAAATTCCAGCCAGGATTAGTCCATATGGACATGGACTTCAGTTCCCAGAATTAGGCAGATGCTATGGCAATTACTGAAAAATCTGAAAGTTAAAGACTACATACCTGGAGGCCATACAAAGTGGGGAATAGCATGGCTTATTTGAGATAATTTTCCCATGCTTAGTGGATAATGGGAAAATAAAAAATGGACTCTGTTGCATTTAATGGAGGAATGGATGGTGAAGATGATGCAGTTGCTGAGATGACCCTTTAGATAGCTTTACTGAGAGAAAGGAAAGTATCTAAGTTTAATGTGGATTGGAAACTCTTTATTCCAGTTTGGAAAAAAAAGGAAATTACGAAATTTGTCAAATTTGATGATTTGACAAAAAAAAAAACTATAGAAGAAATGTAAGCAATGTTATAACAATAGTAATAGGTTAAAGTACATCTATACCAGTGGTGGGATTCAAATTTTTTTACTACCGGTTCTGTGGGTGTGGCTTGGTGGGCGTAGCAGGGGAATGATACTGTAAAATCTCCATTCCCATTCCCACTCCACTCCAGGAGAAGGATACTGTAAAATCCCCATTTCCTCCCGATCAGCTGGGACTCGGGAGGCAGAGGATAGATGGGGGCGGGGCCAGTCAGAGGGGATATTTACCGGTTCTCCAAACTACTCAAAATTTCTGCTACCAGTTCTCCAGAACTAGTCATAACCTGCTGAAACCCACCCCTACTTATAACAACTAAAAAATAAATAAATAACAGAAATAATTTCTTTGTATTTTTTCCTTTCTTTTCTCTACATTGGTTTCCCTCACTTCCTTCCTCTTTCCTTTTCTTCTAAACAGTGGTTAGTTTCTATCTTTCATCGTAATCATTTAAATAAAGTTGGGGAAGGCAGACATAACATAGTTTCATTCAGAAGCTGACTGTTTTTCTGATGTGATTCTCATATCAACAGAGGCACAACCCTTTGGATCAAGTCAACCGTACCAGGGTGATGACGGGTTTTGTCCTCCTGGGCTTCCCATCCCTTTCACACTCATTCCAGCTGCTCCTGTGCTCCCTCCTTTCCATTTGTTATGCCTTCACCTTGGTGGGGAACCTCTGCATCGTGGGGGCTGTTCTCTTGGACTCTCGACTCAGCCGCCTGCCCATGTATATCCTCCTGGGAAACTTTTCTGGCCTAGAGATGTGCTACATAACCACCACAGTACCCAGGATGCTCTTCGATCTGACCTCTCCTCTACCAGATGCCATTTCTTTCCATGGCTGTTTCCTCCAGTTTATTTTTTCTTTTCTATGGGAACCACCGAAAGCTTCCTTCTTGCTGCAATGGCCTTAGACCGATACTTGGCCATCTGCCACCCATTGAGATACCCAGTGCTCATGTCTCAAAGGTTTTGCTGCATCCTGGCTGCTTCCTGCTGGGCCTCTGGCTTTCTCTGGTTTCTGGCACCCATCATTTTGATTTCCCAGCTCCATTTCTGTGGCTCCAACATCCTCGACCACTTTATCTGCGATCCAGGACCACTCTTGGCTTCTTCATGCACTCCAGCCCCAGGCACAGAAATGGCCTTCTACAGCCTCAGCTCCACTGCTATTTTGGTGTGTGTTCCTCTTTATTGTTTCCTCCTATGCTACTCTCCTCTGGACAGTAACGAGGTTGCCTTCAAGCACTGGGAGACGGAAGGCATTTTCCACTTGTACTTCACACATGATAGTGGTAAGCCTCTTCTATGGCTCCATCATGGTCACTTATGTAGCCCCTGAAGCTTCAGGAGGAAGCAACAAAGTGGTGACACTTTTCTATTCAGTCCTGACCCCTTTGCTCAACCCACTCATTTACAGCTTGAGGAACAAGGAGATGAAAGATGCTATAAAAAGGACACTATTCCAGGAAAATTTGGGAACTGTGATTCATGGATAGTTAGTCTTCACCTTGGTCAGAAGCTCCTGGGATCTTTTATACTTTAATCATTTTAATGGGTTTTCAAGTACAAAAATAATCCAAACAACGAAGAACTAGAGTACAATGATAGTATGTTCTTAGTTTAAATAATATTATGGAATAAAGAAAAGTACTATCCTTAAAGAACAGTAATGTCAACTGTATTTGAAATATTATTTGGTACGGCGTTGTATCTTGTCCATGTTTTCTTTTGCTGATGTTCATAATTTTCCATTTTTCCACCTCAGTGTGTTAACTGGTAATAAGAAGGTCTTACCCTTTCTGTGAATAATATTGTTGCTAATAAATTATATTGTCTTGGAGCCAAGCAAACATTGGTGGCTATTCTAGCTTGTTGGAGAACCTTCTAAAATATTCGGGAATAATCAAATTAAATGTTAATTAAATCTAGGAAAAAATTTCTTTGGGTCCATGTAAATTATTTTATTTGGTCTTTGGCCAGGAAAAAAAACCCAGTATGTCTACTTCAGCAAAATAATCTAGGCTATGAAACTGTTGAAAAGCAGACAAATTTAATAATGATACATCCTGTCTGTTTGTGCATATATTTATGAATTGTTATTAGTATCCAGTTTTACATAAGAAAAATTGGGAAAGAGCATATGTATTTTTATTTATTTATTTATTAATCATATTTCTATGCTGCCCACTCTCCGAGGACTCTGGGCGGTTTACAACTATCGACAGTATACTAAATAGCATATTGCCCCCAACAATCTGGGTCCTCATTTTACCCACCTCAGAAGGATAGAAGACTGAGTCAACCTTGAGCCGGTGAGATTTGATCTGCTGATCTGCTGAACTAGCAGTCAGCTGAAGTAGCTGCAGTACTGCACTCTAACCACTGCGCCACCTTGGCTCTTAAAATACTGATAGAAGAGAACATTTGTAGCTCAGGGTTGAAGTCCTTGGTCATCTCTGACCTTGGTGGTTTTCTTGCAGATATTTTATTACACAACCAGGTAACACATCACTGCTAGCATAACTTCTCATAACTTCTTACATGGCGTCTTCTTCACTAATCCCAACATATGTATGTATGAAAGACCTCCTACCTCCTGTGTAGCTTTCTTACATAGTGATTGCTAAATAAGTAAATAAAATACCATAACATCACATTCAAGCTATGCAGCACCAAAAGGTATCAGCATTTTGGAAGATGGAATGGGGGAAAATGTCATCAGTAGCATCATAGCTTCCCAGGGAGGAGGCATCATATTCCAGAGAGTGGCCCAACACAACAGACTGCACAATCCAGAGCTGGATGGGGAAGAGAGGAAAAGGTCCAGAATAGCCACTCTCTAGAACAGGTATGTCAAAACTCAAGGCACACGGGCTGGATGCGGCCCATGGAGTGCTTAGATCTTGCCCATGGGGCCACCCTAGAAACAGCAAAGGATTAGCGTGCAGTGCAGAGGTGGGATTCACTAACCTTCCCTACCGGTTCGCAAATGTGAGTGCACGCGCTACCTCTGCATGTGCACAGCCTTCTGCACATGCACTAGTCACGCATTATGTCTGGACGGAGCCTCCCACAGTCACCGCTACCAGTTCATGCAATCCGGACAAAACCAGCTGAATCCCAGCACTGGCGCAGTGCCTCTGTCAGTGAAAACAAAGTTCAGGAGACAATAGATCTCCCCAGCCCCACCTGAGCCATCACAGGTGCCTCCACAACAAGTGATGTCGAGCTGGCCATGTCCACACTGGCCACACCCATCCTGGCCACACACCTCCACCCCTGGTCCCAAGGTCAAACACAACCCTGATGCAGCCCTCAATGAAATTGAGTTTGAAACCCTTGCTCTAGAATCTCCCAGGGCACATCTATTAGGTTAGGTTATAACTTTAGTGTGGCAAAAAAAATTCTATTGAGTGTAAGCAAATAAAGAACTGAAGTTGATTGATTCTCATTGCATTGTGGGAAACTGCCCCCACCCCACAAAGAATAAAATATTTTGGGGGATATTAAAAGAGGCAGAATATTATTTTTCCCCAAAGGAGAAATGAAGAAAAATCTTAACAAAGGCAGAAAGCAGCCCCAGTCTTCCTGCCAAAGGAAAACAGCCTCAAACTAAGAAGCTTGAAGAGGCTGGCCTTTGTATCCATTCAGAAAGACTGGGCCAATCTATTCATAAACAAAACACGGTCAGCCCCAGCTGCCACTGGAGCTGATGGGGTTAAGAATTTACATTCCCCCACTCAAATTGTAAGGACAGGACATGACCTTTAGGACATAATAGGATTAACTCACCAACATTGAAATAAGAAAAGACACAAGGCTCACTACATTGCACAACCCCCTGGAGCATCTCAATCACAAAACCCCAGAACCCTACAAAAATCCATCCACTCACTCAGCCATTTTGTCAGCCACTCCAGAAACAAGCTGCTGTCACTGAAGTTTCTGGAAACCAAATAAACAGAGATCTTCTTTCCTCATAGCCAGCCTTTATTATTTTATTTTTTTAAATTTACCCTGACTTGGAACAGGACTGGATTTTTCTTCCAACAGTATCATTTTTCTGTTTAGGCCTGACTCTTCCCACTCCCATTGGATGTAAACCAAACTCACAAGAGATCGAGAAAATAAAACTTTATTAAAAGAAGGTTTTAAAATATGAGGAAAAAATTAACTTTAAATGTTCGAACGCTGACAATTGACCTTGGAAAAACTAACAGAGAGTGCTGTTCTGCACTCCAGCAAATGCAAATGAATAGAAAAGAGCAAGAATACTGCAAGTTCAAATCTCACCAGGCTCAAGGTTGACTCAGCCTTCCATCCTTTCTAAGGTAGGTAAAATGAGGAGACCCAGATTATGGGGGCAATAAGATGACTTTGTATAAATATACAAAAGTATGAAGGCTCTTGCTTAACGCATTGTAAGCCGTCCTGAGTCTCCGGAGAAGGGCGGCATATAAATCAAATTAAAAAAAAAAAATTCAACAGAATACACAGAAGCAAAAAAATAAAATTTGTTTTTATTTTAAAAGTTTTGGGTTTTTTTATAAGAAGTAAAATATTTTTAGAAAATTCTGACCTATAGCACAGATTTCATGAAATATATATTTTAAGGATTATATGGATATTATTTTATTTTTGTAGTATCTTATAACTGAACATGAGATCGTGCAAGAATTTCTCATTCTACATTCCTGTACAGAGAGGGATTTACAAGCAGCAACTTCTATAAGATTAGGACCAAATATTTTAGAGCAGGTCTATCTGCAGATCCTTCCAACCAAGCCATGAAGGGCTTTATGATTCAACACAAATGCCTCCAGTTGTACCTCCAAACCAATTGGCATTTAATTCAAATTGGGAATTTGCTACCATGAGATGTGTTGTTGTTACTACCTAGGCTGGCTCCAGAAAAAGGGCGGACCAGTTCATGGAAGTCATGGGAATCATTGGTTATTAGCCTGGATGGAAGTGGAACTGCCTCTGAAGCGCATCTACTGGAAGACTTGTGGGTTTCTTGCAATTGGTTGGCCACTATGAGAACAGATTCCAGGACTAGATGGACCAGGATAGGCATAGAGCTCTGTTCATGTTCTTAACTAGTAGTAAAGATAAAGGTTTCCCTGTCCAGTCATCTCCGTTTCTTGGCCAAAGGAGCCAGTGTTATCTGAAAACATTTCCATGGTCATGTGGCCAGCATGGCAGTACAGCAAAGGTACGCACAATACTGTTACGTTCCAGGGGTGGGTTCTAAATTTTTTTACTACGGTTCTGTGGGCGTGGCTTATTTTGTGGGTGTGGCTTGGAGATCATGTGACTAGGTGGGCGTGGCTAGCTGGTCAGAGTCATCAGTCGCACTTACGACCTGAATTTGAATGGTCCTCGCACTTACGACCTGACTCATTTGTTTGCTTTTGACACTGGTCCTCATTCTACCTGATAGGGCAGTCGACCTTTTGAGAGATTCGAACCAGCAGATTGCAGGCAGCTGTGTTAATAACAGGGTGCTTAGACACTGTACTATCAAGGCTCTTTGTTTTCTTTTAACCCTGATCAGCTGTAGGGAGCCCTTTGAAGCCCGCGGCAAGAGTTTAAACAGGTTTTTTCCCTCTAGTCATCAGCTGGGACTCAGGAGGCAGCAAAAGATTGGGGGTGGGACCAAATAAAAGGTAAGAATAACGTGGGGGGGCGGTGGGGAGAACCGGTTGGTGACATCATATCGTCACCACTACCAGCTCGGCCGAACCGGACCGAACCGGGAGGAACCCACCACTGTTACGTTCTTACCGAAGTGGTACTTATTAATCTGCCCATGTTTGCCTGCTTTTGAACTGCTAAGTGAGCAGGAGGTGGGCGAGCAATGGGAGCTCACCCCTATTGTGTGGTGCTCGGGTGTCAAACCTGGACTGTCAGCTTCCCAGCTGAGAAGCTTAGCACCTTAAACTGCTGAGCCATCATGGCCCACTTTTAACTGGCACACAGGCCACAACATCAGTGTTCTGTGTTCCCAATACCGAGAGGCAGTTAAGAACATGGCCATCACATTTTGGATCTGTTGAAGTTTCTGAATAGTGCTAAAAGGCAACCCCACATAAAATATATTGCAGAAACCGAACTGGATAGTAATGAAGGTGTGAGCTACTCTGACTAGGTCCTCCTGTCATCCTGTTGTCCTCTTGGTATTAGTACCATTTTATAAAGCCTTAGTAAGACCACACCCGGAATAGTGCATCCAGTTTCGGTCACCACATTACAGTAAAAGATGTTGAGACTTTGGAAAAAGTAGAAAGATGAACAACTAAAATGATTAAAGGCCTGGAGACTAAAACATATGAAGAATGGTTGCAGGCTTTGGGTTTGGCTAGTCTAGGGAAAAGAAGGATAAGGGAGGGACATGATAGCAGTATTGCAGTATTTGAGAGGCTGCCACAAAGAGGAGGGGGTCAATTGATTTTCCAAAGCACCAGAAAGCAAGACAAGAAACAATGGATGGAAACTAATCAAGGAGAGAAGCAACCTAGAATTAAGGAGAAATTTCCCAACAGTCAGGACAATTAACCAGTGGAACAGCTGGCTTTCAGAAGTTGTGGGTGCTTCATCACTGAAGGTTTTTAAGAAGAGACTGGACAGTCGCTTGTCTGAAATGGTAGAGGATCTCCTGCTTGAGCTGGGGGCTGGACTAGAAGACCTCCAAGGTCTCTTCCAGCTCTATTCTGATTCTGATTCTGGTCTACAATGGTCAGGATTCCCAGCCAGCCAGAAGGACTCATGCATCTGACCACAGCTACTGCTAAACCAGTGAAAACTTTCCAAAGTTCACTTTCTCTTCATCACTCTCTGTGGACAAGGCCCTCCTGAGACCTTAAATAACGGAAATACAGTGTCAGATTTCTTTTACCGTTGAACTCTTCCTAATGGAGAAGTTGGGTGGATTTGCAGAGAAATCTTCCAAATGAGGTAAGGTTTGCAGGTCTGCATTAGCACTTTTTCTACTAACTAACCTTCTTATGTTCTAATCAATAAATCCAATTGTCCTACCATTCTTGAATCATAAAAAAAAGTGGATCGACTTCCAAATTAACACAACTCTCTAACCTATTAATTCTCCTTCTAGAGTTGAAGAAGGAATCCTCTTCACCCTTGATTTAAAGGAAGTTTTTACATTTCCTTGAGTTTAGGAGAAGGAATAGAGAGGAAGAGCAAAACGTTAGTATATCAAACATTGTACTTGTTGGCAAATTTGAAAAACGCATGTAGATCTAAAGTTACATACAATAAAGCAATAAGTTTAATTCATCTGGAGAAGGTCTAGTTACATGATCGTTAGAAGTCAATGTTGAATTGATGTCAGATAATCAGCGTGTTTATATCAAAGACATTTGAACATAGGAAACAAATATATGTATGATGTTACTTGTGTGTTTCTGTATCTACAGTAAAAATTACTACCTCTTCTTTTCTTTTCTTCTCTAATTTCCTTGTGCCCCAGTTCTGGACAGATGAAATTAGCATGACAGATGTCATCCTGGGATGTCTCTGAATTTGTGGTAAGGAATTCTGATTTTACTAACTTTAAGGACTATTTCAGAAACAATCTTGATTCTTCAAAACAGAGATGTTGGACTATATCTCGTGGTTGCGAAACTGGTGGGACATGTTGCAAGAAGTAGTTTGATGGACAGTAGTGGATCAGGAGAAGCTAACTTTGTAACAATAGCAATAGCATTTAGACTTATATACTGCTTCACAGTGCTTTACACCCCTCTCTAAGCAGTTACAGAGTTAGCATATTGCCCCCAACAATCTGGGTCCTCATTTTATTGACCTTGGTAGGATGGAAGGCTGAGTCAATCTTCAGCTGGTCAGAATTGAACTCTTGAAAGTTCTTTGATAACATTGCAGGGTCAGTTAGGAAATGAATTTTCTAAATTTCCTAAACTCCCTAGAAAATTTGGGTGATGGGACAACTATAATAGGATAATGCCCAAAAAAGGTCAATAAAGATGATTCAGGAATCAATTTCTATGAGGAAGAAGGATCTGGCCATGACAAATGGTGTTTGAAGGACTACATAACAGCACTCTTCGAGCATCTAAATGATTCATATTTGTTCCCTCTTGTTTTACAGCACAGAACTTAGAGTGATATTTAAGTCCCAGAGAAGCAGTTTGGATTAAATGTTAGGAAAATAGCAATAGTAAGAGCAATTCAGTGGTGGAAGCCATTAACTTGAAAGAAGATGCAATGTTCTTCATTGGAGGCGCTCAAAGAATTTTCAACATCCCTCTGCTAGGATGCATAATTTGGATTCCTGGACTGAACAGAAGTTGGACTCAATGATCTATGTGATGCTATGATCCTGTAAACTAAGTTATTTGAGATTAAATAGGTTTAGAATTGATGGAATGATTCCCCCCCCATTTTTCCCCCCAAAGTATTTGGAATATTATAAGAAAGGCTGTAAATCTGGAATAGACTGAGTGGATCAATGCTCATTTTTTGTGTGGGGAGGGAAGGTTATTAAGTTTTAAATAGCATAATTCAGCTTCATGGGATAGTTATGAAATTAAAAGGCAATGGTATCATCATTTATGACCCCCACTGGGTTTCCTGAAAAGAGAAAAACAAAGTTGGGCAGGTGAAAAGTATGTTAACAAAGATAAAAATCACGAAAGTGATGTACACTGAGAGCATATGCACCAAAGACAAATTCCTTGTTTGTCCAATCACACTTGGCCAATAAAAAATTATATTCTATTCTATTCTATATTCTGTTCTGTTCTGTTCTGTTCTGTTCTGTTCTGTTCTATTCTATTCTATTCTATTCTATTCTATTCTATTCTATTCTATTCTATTCTATTCTATTCTTTTTTTCTCCTTAGAAAAGCTGAGAGGTGAAGCAATGGGGGAAATGCTTCATTCTTAGTAATATTTATGTGTCTTCCAAACTTAAAGGATGAAAAGTATTCACTGAAATTCCAGTCCCAATCTCAGCAATCTCTCCCTTTGCTTCAAATTTTGGGGGTTAAAACAGACCTAAGTTGATAACTCTACAATAATTTAAAATCTAAAAATTCCTCATGTGTCCACCATTTTCGACAATCACTGTTTATTTTTTTCTCAGAAATATTACATTAGAGTCCTTTTGACAGCTAAAGAAGGGTTTCCGCATTAAAGAAAGTATTATTTTAAAATATTTTTCCTTCCAATTTTAAGTTCTTTCTGCTTATTTTCTCTTGACCTCTAAGTTCGTTATCGCTCTGAATCTCAGTTCTACCTTTCTGCTTTCCAAAGATATATTCTTCAGTCTTTGCTGTTTTCTTTTAAAAACTCTCCAATTTTTCTTTTTCTATGTATCCCTGCTCTGTGGGTACCTGACTGGGACAGAGACATTAATCATCATAGCAAAAATAGATCTATTGAGTGATGGTTAGCGAATAACCTTGTGGACAAGCTAAAAGTTGTTGTCTATCTGAATGTAGAAGTGAGAACAGCAACAGAGAGCTTTCAGGCCAGTGAACCTCTAGCCATGCTTACTTAATCCATAATGATCTAGGACCACCTCTAGATGTGGACTTCAACTCCCAGAATTGGGCAGTTATTATGGCAATTACTGAGAATCCTGGCAGTTGAAATCCACATATCTGAAAGCTATCCACATTGGAGAAGGGGGTCAAAGCATGGTTTCTTTCAGATGTTGACTGTTTTTCTGATGTGATTCTCATATCAACAGAGGCACAACCCTTTGGATCAAGTCAACCGTACCAGGGTGATGACGGGTTTTGTCCTCCTGGGCTTCCCATCCCTTTCACCCTCATTCCAGCTGCTCCTGTGCTCCCTCCTTTCCATTTGTTATGCCTTCACCTTGGTGGGGAACCTCTGCATTGTGGGGGCTGTTCTCTTGGACTCTCGACTCGGCCGTCTGCCCATGTATATCCTCCTGGGAAACTTTTCTGGCCTAGAGATGTGCTATGTAACCACTACACTACCCAGGATGCTTTTTGATCTGACTTCTCCTCTACCAGATGCCATTTCTTTCCATGGCTGTTTCCTCCAGTTCTATTTTTTCTTTTCTATGGGAACCACCGAAAGCTTCCTTCTTGCTGCAATGGCCTTAGACCGATACTTGGCCATCTGCCACCCATTGAGATACCCAGTACTCATGTCTCAAAGGTTCTGCTGCATCCTGGCTGCTTCCTGCTGGGCCTCTGGCTTTCTCTGGTTTCTGGCACCCATCATTTTGATTTCCCAGCTCCATTTCTGTGGCTCCAACATCCTCGACCACTTTATCTGCGATCCAGGACCACTCTTGGCTTCTTCATGCACTCCAGCCCCAGGCACAGAACTGGCCTTCTACAGCCTCAGCTCCACTGCTATTTTTGGCCCCTTCCTCTTCATTGTTTGCTCCTACGTTACTCTCCTCCAAACAGTAATGAGGTTGCCTTCAAGCACTGGGAGACGGAAGGCATTTTCCACTTGTACCTCACATATGCTGGTGGTAAGCCTCTTCTATGGCTCCATCATGGTCACTTATGTAGCCCCTGAAGCTTCAGGAGGAAGCAACAAAGTGGTAACACTTTTTTATTCGGTGCTGACCCCTTTGCTCAACCCACTCATCTACAGCTTGGAGGAACAAGGAGATGAAAGATGCTATAAAAAGGACACTATTCCAGGGAAATTAGGGACTGTCAGTAGTAGGTTGCAAATCTTGTCACTACAGGATCACTTGTGGGCGTGTGCTCACATACACCACTTCTGCACATGTGCAGAAGCTTCTGCACATGCGCAGAATTATCTGTGTGTGTGGGCGGAGCCTCCTGCCACTGCTGCTACCAGTTCGCCCGACCTGGGGTGAACAGGTAACAACCCATCACTGGGGACTGTGATTCATGGATGGGTGGCCTGGACCTTGGTCAAGAATTCATGGCCTTTCCCTTTCTTCGATCTTTTAAATTTAAAACTACATCAGTGTTATTTATTTTCATGTATAAAAATAAGCAAACAATGAAGGACTAAAGCATGCTCTTAGTTTAATAATATATGGGATATATAAATATATGGTGGTTGAAGAGCAGAAATGTCAATTTTATTTGAGATACTAGCTGATAACCCGGTGTTGCCTGGGTATTTATGCATCCCAATTCTGTATTAGACAAGAAAAGCAACTTCACCCTGAGCCCTGATTTCAGCAAGAATTAAATTAGTTAAAATGTTTTCCCTGTGCCCCCAGAAGTGTCAGGTAACATGATACCATCTTGTTGTTTTGGTAGCTGATCCATGATCATTTGGTATGGTTTTTTCTGATCTTGATTTAGGAGTTGCTTCTTATCTACAATATATGCACTAAGCTGTTTGACATTGTAGTTCTTTACTCATATGTAAGCTGCATGAAGTACGTCATGTCGGTCTC
The DNA here is from genome assembly GCF_029531705.1 of Pantherophis guttatus. Next base: position 1,009,592 of record NW_026844030.1, read on the forward strand.
ATTGTGGTGCAGGCAGGCTGAGTTGCAGTAATGTTTTATTGATCATGGCCATATATTTGTCCTCAAGAATAATCAAAGTCTTGTTGAAAATGTCCAGACCAAACAATAATTTCTAATATTGGATTTTCCCCCTTACCAGAGGGAGCCCACTTGTGGAGTACTGTGAAGCCATTACCATGGCAACTCCACTGTGCTGTAAAGTAGAATCCATTTTAAGACAGTACAGTAGAATCCATTTTAAGGCACAACAGGCTACATCTTAACAGAACACACACCCCGAGAGGTGTTAGGGATGTCTTACCGCCACAATATTTTTTTTCCAGAGAGTAAATCATCTGTGTACCAAGTTTGGTTGAAATTACTCGAGGCGTTCCAGAGTTATGCTGGAACACACACACACACACACACATTTATATTGTTTGGAACAGGACTGTATCTTGTCCACGGTTTCTTTTATTCCTCATAATTTTCACATTCTCCATCTCTATCTGTTTGCTATCTGGTAGAAAGAAGATTTTACAATGTCCATCAATAATATTGCTATTAATCAATTAGATTGAAGCCAAGCAACCATTGGATGGTTATTTCAGATTGAGGGATTCTAGAATGACTCAAATAAAATCAGCAATCATCTCTTGGTATCATGCTGTGACCAAATTCCTACTCGGTGCTAAACTATTGTGTGTTTTTCTCTGCTTTGGTGTATTGTATTGTGTGTATGTTACCCCTGTGATTCGTGGGCCATGGATTATGGGCTAGCATGTTATAGACAAAGAAACCATTTTACAATAAACCATGGTTATAAACAATGGCTCCCAATCGAGATGCTCAGTGTAAAATAAAGTATATGAACTGTAATAATAGCTGGCTAATGGGGAAATTATAAAATATACAGTTAATCAAATATAAATATAAATTATCCAGTTCAATTTATGTTTTGCCTTATGTATATCCATGTATATGTGCCTTTTTCATTAGTTGTACCTAAAATGTCTGAACATTTGCTGCAAGTTTATTTATTTATATCCCTCTTTTATTATTTGTACAAAGAACTCAAAGTGGTGACCATATTCAGAACACTTTCCTCCTCCTATTTTCCCTCACAACAATCCTGTGAGGTGAATTTAGGCTGAGAGAGAGGGAATGGCCAAAAGTCATACAGCTGGTTTTCATGGCTAAGGTGGGATTAGAACTCATGATCTCTAGCCCAGTGCCTTAACCACTAGTTTAATCAGAATAGATCTGGAAGGGGCCTTGGAAATTTTCTAGTCCAGCTCCCAGCTCAAGCCGGAGACCCTATACCATTTCAGACAAGTGGCTGTCAAGTCTCTTCTTAAAAACCTCCAGTGATGAAGCACCCACAATGTCTGAAGGCCAGCTGTTCCACTGGTTAATTGTCCTCACTATTAGGGAGTTTCTCCTTAATTCCAGGTTGCTTCTCTCCTTGATTAGTTTCCATCCATTGTTTCTTGTCCTGCCTTCAGGTGTTTTGATAAATGCATTTACCCCCTCCTGTTTGTGGCAACCTGTAAAATACTGGAATACTGCTACATGTCCCCTCTAGTCCTTCTTTTCTCTAGACTAGCCAAACCCAAATCCTGTAACCATTTTTCATAAATTTTAGTCTCCAGGCCTAGACCAAACTTGGCTTTGGTAGTTCTGGGCAATCTCTTTACTGGCCTTATGCCAGAAGTGGGTTTCAGCAGGTTCTGACCAGTTCTGGAGAACCAGTAGCGGAATTTTGAATAGTTCGGAGAACCGGTAGTAAAAATTCTGACTGGCCCTGCACGCATCTATTCTCTATCTCCCAAGTCCCAGTTGATCAGGAGGAAATGGGGATTTTGCAGTAACTTTCCCCTGGATTGGGATGGGAATGGACATTTTACAGTATCCTTCCCCTGCCACGCCCACCAAGCCATGCCCACCAAGCCATGCCACGCCCGCTAAGCCACGCCCACAGAACCGGTAGTAAAAATTTTTGAAACCCACCACTGCCTTATGCCTGAGGTATTTTAGAATATATCATTAATATAACCTCTTCAAAAAAATTATAAGGAATGATCTTAGTATAAGACCTTCGTATCAGAAGAGCTGTGGTGGTGTAGTAGTTAGAATGCAGTACTGCAAGCTACTTCTGTGGACTACTGGCTGCCTGCAATTTGGCAGTTCAAATCTCACCAGGCTCAAGGTTGACTCAGGCTTCCATTCTTCTGAAGTTAGTAAAATGGGGACCCAGATTTTTTTTGGGGGGCAATATATTGACTCTGTAAACCGCCTAGAGAGGGTTGTGAAATGGTATATAAATCCGAGTGCTATTGCTATTGCTATCATCTTCTGTTTGCAATCTTCCCAATTTCTCAGCTCCTCTTTTGATGAAGACAAAGTAGTTCCACAATATGAATAGCAAGAAAAGTTCAATTCAGAAACCTAAGATACCACCCATATCTCCCTCCACTCCCCAAACACCATTTTAAAAATAATCCTCAATATCTAATTCAGAAGTAATAATATTATGAGATGTAAGATGATGGGGTATAAAAAACCGTGAAATCAAATTATATGCTTGGTCATGGAAGGTACAGAAGATAATAGAAGAGAATATTTGTAGTTCAAGGTTGAACTATGGAGTCCCAACTAAGTAACATCATCAATGCATTGTTAATGCAGTGACCTAACTTTTAAAGCCCATCATTGCATGGACCTGTCATTGAAAGCATTAAAGACAGCAGACAGAAAATTCCAAGCTAAAAAAAAAAATGGCACAAAAGGAAAATGTGAAAAAGGAATATTATTGTCACCATCAATAACAAGTTTATTTATTCCACAGCAAGATAATCAAGCTATATATAAATTCATAGGGAAAAAAATGAGGCAAGCATTTTGAAACACCAACATAGAATTGAGAAGTCCATAGCTGAATATTACACATTTAACTAAAAGTATTTTTATACTTAACATTAAGTATGTTTTGCTTTTGACTTAATACATTCATTTTCAGAACTACACAACAATTTAATTAAAACGCACATATACAATCTTCAGGTTTTTCCATTCCTTGCAGGAAGAGAAAGTGATAGTTGAATGATTGAGAGAAGTGGCGTGTATAATAGATTATTGATCAGCAGTTCTCCCTCTTTCTGACATAACACAACAAGGTAAAGCCAAAAAAAAAAAAAGCATTAATGAATCTTGGCTATCAGACTTTCTATAGTTTGGCTATAGACCAACATGAAATAGAAATCAGTTCTGAAAAAAGGAAGATTGGCTAAAAACCTAAAGAAATACACCTTTAATCTCCCAGTAAAATTTTGCATTGCATTAGACCATGCAAAATACTTCACAAGAATATTTATTTATTTCATTTATTTATTAAATTGTTATGCCACACTCTCTCCTACAAGGTGACCCTGGATGGCTTACAAGTAATACATCATTAGAATGTTAAAACATTAAAACTACACATTATAAAGGTAAAGATAAAGGTTTCCCCTTTGCAGTCATGTCTGGATTCTCGCAGGGGAGTGCCCATCATTGTTTCTTAGCTGAGGGAGCCAGCATTGTCTGAAGGCATTTCTGTGATCATGTGGTCATCACAATTATGCACTAAGGTGCAAGGAACACTTTATCTTCCCACCAAACTGATACCTATTTATCTACTTGCATTTGCATGCTTTCAAATTGCTAGGGGTGGGGGAGGTAGGAGTTGGGACAAGAACGGGAGCTCACCCTGTAGTGCAGCATTTGGGTCTCAAACCCAGGCTGTCAATCATCTTTAACCATTGATCCATTGCGCCTCTCAAAAATTAATAAAAATTATACTAAACTAGGGCTGGGGTACTTACGAGACCGCCTTCTGCCACCGATAGCCTCCCACCGGCCAGTACGCTCGCACAGAGTGGGCCTCCTCAGGGTGCCGTCCGCCAGACAATGTCGGCTGGCGACCCCCAGGGGGAGAGCCTTCTCTGTGACGGCGCCCACCCTCTGGAATAACCTTCCCCCAGAGTTAAGTATAATAACAGACCTCCGGATTTTTCGTTGGGCCCTGAAAACCTATTTATTTCAACTAGCTGGGCTGGCTTGAGCTAAATTTTAAATTGATTTTAAATTGGGTTGTTTTAATTTACGGCCAGAATATTTAATTATTTTAATACTGTTTTTTAAATTTTGTATGCTTTGTTTTTACTTAGGCTGTGCACCGCCCTGAGTCCTATTTGGAGAAGGGCGGTATAGAAATTTAAACAAATAAAATAAATAAATAAATAAATAAAGAACAAAGAGATGAATGAGATGGGGATGAGGTCTTCGTGAGAAAATGATATTCCTGTTTTCTATATTGTGACCATATTTGTTTATCTCACTGATTGGATGATTAGTTATATTTGTTCTATTTTTTTTATAGTTTCCTAGATTTATTTGCGTTAAATCTCAGTACAGTTACCTTACTTCTTTGCACTCTGCCCAGGGCCTCCTTCATCTGATCATTCCTCAGACAGTAGATCATGGGGTTGAGAAAAGGTGTAATGGCAGTGTAGAAGACAGTGACAATTTTTGTGATATCTGACTGGTTTTCCGCACTTGGGGCTACGTACATCCCTGCTACGGAACCGTAGAAAAGGGTGACCACCGCGAGATGGAAGGATATGGTGGAGAAGGCCTTCTTACTGCCACTTTGATGAGTGGCTTTCACCAAAGTGAGAACCACAGCACTGTAGGATAACACAACAAAGAACAGGTTGAGTAAGATGACCAGAGAGCTCATTGCAAATTGATAGCGAAGGAGCATATTTCCAAGTGGAGAGCAAGCCAAGGAAAGGATGGGTCCAGGATCACATATCAAATGGTCAATGATGTTGGGACCACAGAAGTCCAACTTGGAGATCATAACCACTGGGATTAGATTCCACAGAAAGCCAAGAATCCAACAGACAGCCACCAGGCCATAGCAGGAATGGGGAGACATGATGTAGGAGTAGCGTAGTGGGTGGCAGATAGCCAAATAGCGATCCAAGGCCATGGTTGAGAGGAAAAAGCACTCGGTGGCACCAAGACTAAAGAAGATGTAGAACTGAAGGAAGCAGGCATGGAAGGAGATGGTCCCATTTGGTGAGGTCAGGTCCAAGATCATACGAGGCACCGTTGTGCTCACATAACACGTTTCTAGCCAGGAGAAGTTGCTCAGGAGGATGTACATGGGAAGCCGGGCCAAGATGGTGTCCAAGACCACCACGGTGATAATGACGATGTTCTCAGCCAATGTAAGGATGTAGAGAGTAGTGAAAAATATGAGGAGCAGTAAGCGTTTTTTCTGCCCATCTCCAAAGCCCACCAAAACGAATTCCTGGATTTTGGTGCTATTTGCTGTCGCCATCTTTTAACATACAGTACATATAACAGAATTTACACCTGAGTACCCAAGGTCTATAACAGGGGTCTGCAACCTTAAACACTCAAAGAGCCATTTGGACCCATTTCCCACAGAAAAGAAAACACCGGGAGACATAAAACCCTTCCCATGCCTGACTATTCCTTGAGCAACCACAAAACTAGCATATGTAGTTGAATTAAACATTCTGTTTTCTTCTGAAACTTTGCTTTTCTTGGATTTATCCATGGTTGGCCTACCGGGGGTTGAAAAGCTCAATAAATCACGTGCTAGTGGATGTCACACATTGGCGATTGTGACACATATTTTGAGTGACAGGGAGCTGCAGCAGAGGAGTGAAAGAGCCACATGCAGCTCCAGAGCCGCAGGTTGCTGACCCCTGGTCTATAATGTTTGGCATATAATAACTCTGTATTCTAGATAAGAGGGTTTTTTTTGCTGAGAAATGTCACACGGACTAAAGTTTGTGGGGTCCTTGGTGCTCTCTGAGCTTCGTGTTTTTTCTGGCAGACATTAGGTAACAAGCTAGGTAACATCTGCCAGGAGCACGGATGATGTTATCTAGTTTGGGTAATGAAATGTTTGCTAGAAAATCACCAGGTGCAGAGAGCACCAAGGACCCCACAGTTCTACAGATATTCTTTCCTATCCGGATTAAAGTTTGCTGATCTGCTAGTTCGTAGCTGATTGGAATTGGAATTGGAATTATACCCACAAAGTACTCATTTTAGCTTTAAAGGTTTAGCAGAATTTTAAAATGAAAAGTGGTAGATCTTTAAGAACTCATCAATCTTGTCCTCATTTTGACCTTTGCATGGATGCTACTGAATCTGTAACATTCAATGATCCATTTTTTCCCCCTCTGGATATTTTTCCTTCTGGAAACCTTCAGAAAGATATTCCAAATTCTTCTAGGGTAGAATTAACTCAGTTAGCAACCACGATTCAACGTGTGGAAGCCTTATTTTCCTTTCCTCTAGCTTCATCTGATTAAAACATGAGCCACCCATTGTTTCTGGAGAATGAGAATGCATGCTATCACACTCAATACACATCAAACCATCATCTAATGCCAGCACCACTTGTGTTTCAAAAGTGGTTTTCTGTCTTGCACCCACCCAACTGATGCTATCTGGCTTGCATAATATGCTTTAGTCCCTTGTCAGCAACTGGAAAACAGTTACTGTATGTTAGTGGGAATGTCCTAGGACTTAGTCCTTCTGATCCCTGGTTCTTGTCCTCCACTGTAATTTTTTTCCCAAGAAGTTCATTTTTACACTGGCCATTGGAGCACTGAATGAACAGCTTTTTTTTAAAAAAAATCCCCTGTGAAGCTGACAAGAATTCTCCCCCTTTCTAGCCCCAAGTATGGGGGAAATAGTAAAATAGTGACCTTTTCTTTTTTCACTTTTTTTAATTGATCCAGGAGAGATAGAAAAACAGGGAATCTGTCACTTAAGATCTGTGAGAAATGTTGCAACGGATAGAACATCAAGCCATCTCTTTGGTCAAATTCAACAAAAGATTTAGAAAAGGATTTCCTAAACCAGCTTTATTTCCAGAAAGTTAGCACTATGGAAAAGTTCAAGGAATACTCACCGTAATTATAAATTGGTGGATAACTAAAAAAAATCCCATATCTACTGTAGATATACTTGTGATTTATTTCCCTTCCAGCCTTTTATAAATTGCACCACAAGTAGTTTCTGTCCAGACCTGAACAGATTAAGTACTCCTGAAGTACTTAATCTGTTTCGTGAGTAACCATATTTGTGTGTGTAAAACATTTGAAGATTGTTTAAATTTAGATTGTGATGGAGTTTCTCCACTGTTGTGTTGCATGCTGCCCAGAGCCACATGTTTGTGACATGGACCTCTATGTAAATATGCTAAAATAAATAAATATTGTTTGGTGTTATTTAGTTTCCTGATCCTCCTTATTAGGAAAAAAGAAAAAGGGAATAGACATCACATCTAACATTTTTTTTGTATCTGTGGCAAGCAGAAGGCTACACAATTGTCCACTATGTTCACCTTTCAACTTTTAAGCCAAGGAAGAATTTAAATAATACCTATTTGGTCAAGTTCTTCTCTTTAGCTAATTGCTTGTTAATTCTCACCCTCGTCTTCTGTTGACACTTCCTGTATTTCATTGGCTGCAGTGCACCCTTCCATGCACACAAAGGCAGACGGTGTAGGGTGTATTCAGTGGGAAGAAGAAAGGGCAAGAGTCTAGATCATAGCATGAGGATCTCTCTTATACATCTGGTTTCTCTTGGGAAGGTGTCCCAAAGGATCTGCCTCATTAGTCTTCAAAATATCTTTTCTTCAGAGACAGGCTGCTCCGCCATCAAGGATGAAACATAAGCCAATTTCTAGAAACGGTTGTTTCTTGAAGTGTATGAGGTTCTGAGACCCCCAAGGCACTTCATTTAAAATTTCATTCAGTTTTGGTCACCACGATGCAAAAAGATGTTGAGACTCTAGAAAGAGTGCAGAGAAGAGCAACAGAGATGATTAGAGGACTGGAGGCTAAAACATATGAAGAACAGTTGTAGGAACTGGGTATGTCTAGTTTAAGGAAAGGAAGGACTAGGGGAGTCCTGATAGCAGTGTTCCAATATCTCAGAGGCTGCCACAAAGAAGATGGAGTCAAGCTATTCTCCAAAGCATCTGAGGGTAGGACAAGAAGCAATGGGTGGAAACTAATCAAGGAGAGAAGCAACTTAGAACTAAGGAGAAATTTCCTGACAGTTAGAACAATGAATCAGTGGAACAACTTGCCTCCAGAAGTTGTAAATGCTCCACACTGGAAGTTTTTAAGAAGATGTTGGATAACCATTTGTCTGAAGTGGTGTAGGGTTTCCTGCCTAAACAGGGGGTTGGACTAGAAGACCTCCAAGGTCCTTTCCAACTCTGTTATTCTATTTCTATTTCTAAAAAAAACAACATATCCATCTGGTTCGCAATCTGTCTATAGAGATTCTCAGTCATCCAGGTCCAGGTCATCCAAGAAGCTTCTTCAGCTCTGACTCGGATGGTGGGGAATGGAAGGAACATTTTCAAAGAAAAAGAAAGTCTAGTCGCCTCTTGAAAAAAAGCACCTTTGGATCTTCCCAGCCTTCTTTCATGTTGTCTGCATAGAAACTCAGAAAAGGGAGCTGCCAACAGCTTAGCTAGATCAGAACAAGATCTACACGCTTGATACGGAATTCTGAAAGCAGATCCTTCAAAGAAAGTATAACTAGATGAACAGGATGCAGTTAGAAGAGTATATAGAAGCTTTGGTTGATGGGCAAGCAGGAATCTAGGTGGCGTATGTCATGCTAAAAACACCTGAACAGCACGACATGTATATACACGCTATTCTAAGCTAAACAGCATGACTTATATAACATGTGCTATTCACACTGAACAGCATTACTTATACAGCACATGTCCTATGATAATAAGAAACTTGTAACCAATCCTTGTATTACTGGTAATCAGAATGACCTGTAACCTGAGTTATAAAAATAGAATGCCAGTCTTGCTTAGTGCTTTTCTTTAGCTCTTCAGTTTTGCTGTTAAGAAATCCAGCAGAGGAAACCCTCTTTGCTTCTGACCAGTTAATAAATTTCCCTTTTCCTTGATTCTGCATTATTCATTGGCTCTCACGCTGGGTAAATAAATCACAGCGTCATCATGTGTCCATGCAAACTATGGGTGTTCATAGCAATCAAATGTAATGCAGTTTCTGTTTGGTGACCGGGAGCCAAAAATCTTGTTATTTATTTTTATTTATCTACTAGCTGTACCCGGCCACGCGTTGCTGTGGCCCAGTCTTGTGGGTATACAATATTTTTTGACTGAGTGCCAATAATGTCCCTCTGTAGCTCAGGTCACGCCTACTTTGCCTCCGTCCCAGTTTGCCACGGGTGTAAGAGTTGGTTTCCCGGCTTGCCAGTATAACCACCCTCATCTTCGCAGCTCTCCGCACCACAGGTGGCATCGGGGTCCCTGCCCGAGGTACGGCATACTCAGTTAGTCGGGAGGACGCTTGGCGGCGGTTGACATTTCCCGCCATTTTGCTTGTGGGTTTGGCGGCAGCGGCGCTGCGGTGAAAAGACCCGGCTGGCGCCTGCCATTGTAGTACTGCGATGTTAAAATCCAAAAAGATAGTATATCATGTGTTGCTTTTATGTCTAATAGATGGCGCTGTTTTTCAAAAAAGCATGTTTTTACCTGTCACAGGTGTGACATCTATATAATATAGGTATATAAAAACACAGTGTATTCGAATGTAACGTTGTGTCAAAATTTCAAAGCAATCGGTGAAGAACTTTCGGAGATTTACGATTTTGAACAAACGAACATTTACATTTTTATTTATATAGATTTGATTTTTATTGCACCGTTATTCCTGTTTATAAATAACTCAAGGTGGTGAATGCACCTAATCCTCCCTCCTTTTATTTTCTGCACAACCTCAACCCTTAGTCCAGGGGTCAGCAACCTGCGGCTCTGGAGCTGCATGTGGCTCTTTCACTCCTCTGCTGTGGCTCCCTCTCAAAATATGTGTCACAATCGCCAATGTGTGACATCCACTAGCACGTGATTTATTGAGCTTTTCAACCCCCGGTAGGCCAACCATGGATAAATCCAAGAAAAGAAAAGTTTCAGAAGAAAACAGAACATTTAATTCAACTACATATGGTAGTTTTGTGGCCGCTCAAGAAATAGTCAGGCACGGGAAGGGTTTTGTGGCTCCCAGTGTTTTCTTTTCTGTGGGAAATGGATCCAAATGGCTTTTTGAGTGTTTAAGGTTGCAGACCCCTGCTTTAGTCCATATGGTTTGGACTAAGAGAGAGTAACTAACCCAAAGTCACCGAGCCAGATGGGACTAGAATTCATGGTTTCCTGATTTCTAGGCCAACACCTTAACCACTAGACCAGGGGTCTGCAACCTTAAACACCCAAAGAGCCATTTGGACCCGTTTCCCACAGAAAAGAAAACACTGGGAACCACAAAACCCTTCCCGTGCCTGACTATTTCTTGAGCAGCCACAAACTAGCATATGTAATTGAATTAAACATTCTGTTTTCTTCTGAAACTTTTCTTTTCTTGGATTTATCCATGGTTGGCCTACCGGGGGTTGAAAAGCTCAATGAATCGTGTGCCGGTGGTGTCACATATTGGTGGTTGTGACACATATTTTGAGCGACAGGGAGCTGCAGCAGAGGGGTGAAAGAGCCACATGCGGCTCCAGAGCCACAGGTTGCTGACCTCTGCACTAGACCAAATACCCTTGTCTAAAGGCATTTGTATACTGCAGCCTTTAGTTGCTTCTTTATTGTGCACAGGTCTTCAGCCAGTCTAAAAATTTCCAGGATAAGCATAAAAATCAGTAAAATAAGGTAAAATATGATGGGAGCAGGAAAAGGGGGCCTCTTTGACTAATGTTTTCAGTAGCTAGGCATGTCTTTGATCAATGCTCCTAGTTCTTTGAAGTAACAAAGCAAGGATGTGGATTCTGATAAGAATTAGTTCGAAGGCAAGAGGCAAGAATGCTCAGAAAGTTGAACTTTAATGCAATAGTCCTTGACTTACAACCACAATTGAGCCCAAAATTTCTATTGCTAAGTGAGTTGTTAAGTGAGTTTTGCCCCATTTTACGATCTTTCTTGCCAGAATGACCCTGGGACACTGCAACCGTCATAAATATGAGTCAGTTGCCAAGCCTCTGAATGTTGTCCATGTGACCATGAAGATGCTGCAAGTTTCACTTAACAAAAGGGATATTAATTTAACAACTGCAGTGATTCACTTAACAACAAGAAAGGTCATGAAATGGGGTAAGAGTCACTTAACAAATGTCTCACTTAGCAACAGAAATTTTGTTACAATTCAGTTGTAGTCATAAGTCAAGGACTACCTTTACATAAGTAAAAATATATTAATCTTTCTATTCGGCTTAGATCCTATTTTGGCCAAAGGGCTAAGAACTTTGTTGTGGTTTTAAGGCTAGCAAATGTTTGAACGGAGCTTGTTGGAAGTAGATAGATTGATGCAGAGGTGGGTTTCAGAAGGTTCTGACCAGTTCTGGAGAACCGGTAGCGGAAATTTTGAGTAGTTCGGAGATCCAGTAAATACCACCTCTAACTGGCCCTGCCCCCATCTATTCTCTTCCTCCCAGTTTATCAGGAGGAAATGGGGATTTTGCAGTAACTTTCCCCTGGAGTGAGGTGGGAATGAAGATTTTATATTTCTCCTGCCACGCCCACCAAGCCACTCCCACTAAGCCACTTCCACCAAGCCATGCCATGCCCACCAAGCCACGCCCACCATGCCATGCCATGCCCACCAAGCCACACCCACAGAACCGGTAGTAAAAATTTTTGAAACCCACCACTGGATTGATGGCCCACTCCTAGATTATGGGAATTATCTTCCTTGCACTAACTAGACACAGAAGAGGTTTTTTTTTTTCTTTTTTCTTGTAGTTGAAGAGTAAAAACATGACTGGGATTCTCCCCCAGGCATAAACATTTCCTGCAAATCCAGAAGGCACTAAAACTCCTTTGGGAACCTTTCTAGGTTTGATTTTCCTAATTAGATTCTTTCCTTCTAAACCCAGGACTGGTGGCCAGGGAGTTCCTCCTGCTATTTATCCAAGTTATCCTTCTTACAAGTGCTCTTGATTGCCTCTTGGAATCTTCTGTATTCTATTTTTTTAAAAAAATTACCAATAACAATTTATAATGCTCTACTGGATAAGGCGTGTTCATCTGGGATTGCCAGCAGATGCTATAAATGATACACAATGATTTTTCCCTCCCTTCCAACCAACTAATCCTGATCATACCAATATTTTGATCCATGTTGCATGACATGGTCTTGCTTGCTGCAAAAGTAACTTACTAATCTTCCAGGATGGCCCAGTCAGGATCTCATAGCATCAAGATATTTCATCATTAGGTTGGTTTGTAATACTGTGTAATACTGTGTCTGATCTCAGTTTGGTTGACCGTTTAATGGAAGGCAGCCTCAGCCTGATTCCTCAGTTGAGAGGAACATCAAGGACTCCACCAGACATCCCTGCCTTTGGGAGAAGATACAGAACTAATGGTAAGTGATTGTTACCTGGACAGAAAGCAGCAATAACATTTGCCACAGACTTTAAATGTTTTAGAGAGATGCCTCTGTATGGTGTTCAGTTTAGATCCAGTCCCCAAAGTTACTTCCCATGATCTGTTCAATTCCTACAGCCTCTTTCAATTACATTACTGGCCAAAATTGTGGAAACCTTTTGGGAAAAGTGTATTTTTGAGGTTTGATGGCTAATAACACCACTTTCTTTCTTTTCTTTTTTTTTTGAGTTTCAAGATAATCATATTCCACTGCTGGAATGGCCTGGGAACAGCCCAGACCTTAACCTAATTCAAAATCTATGGAGCCGACTAAAGAAACTTGTTAATCAGAAGCGATGCAGCAATAAAATCCAGGTAATAGAAGCAATCCTTCAATCTTGGTTTCACATTATAATAGCTGCAGAACTAGAAGACTTGGTTCACTCCATGGGAAGATGTTGTAAGGCTGTAATTCATGCTAAAGGTTACCCAACTAAATATTAACTGACATAATGATAATTTTTTGTGTATCTCAATTTTTCTATGGTGATAATTTTTGTATATCTTGATTTTTCTATGTATTTCACTTTTCTTCTTTACACTGTAACTGCTATTCTAATAGCAAATCCTTCATTACATTCTTGATTAAATTATCTTTCTATTGATATATAATTTTATGGTACTACTCCAAAACAAAGTGGTGTTATTAGCTTGTTTTAGAAAATACACTTTTCCCAAAAGGTTTCCACAATTTTGGCCACTATTGTAGAATGAAGACATCTCCTTGGCTGGTAAATTGCACCAGGAATTGTGCTGTGATGTTTCATTTCCTAGCTTTGGACTAGAATAACAGAATAACAAAGTTGGAAGGGATCTTGGAGGTCTTCTAGTCGAACTCCCTGCTCAAGCAGGAAACACTATGCCATTTTCAGACAAATGGTTTTCCAATCTCTTCTTAAAAACTCCGGTGTTGGATCATCCACAACTTCTGAAGGCAAATTCTTTTCCATATCCAGTTCCACAGATTAATTGTTCTGTCAGGAAATTTCTCCTTGGTTTTAGGTTCTCTCCTTGATTAGTTTCCACCTATTGCTTCTTATCCTGCCTTCAGGTACTTTGGAAAATAGGGTGGCTCCCTTTTCTCTGTGGCAACCTCTTAGATATTGGAACACTGATATCAAGTCACCCCTAGTCCTTCTTTTCATTAAAGTAGATTGTTGCATGGAGGAAGATGCTAAAATTCTACATCTAAATTCTAGGGCTGGTTCGTTTCTCCTTTCATGATAGTCTCCACTGGAACTACAGACTGGATGTTTATTAGTTTAACTTTGTTACATCTTAATCCAAGTTATAGATTTTTAATCTCCTGGGAGAAAAAGATTCATTTACCATCAATATACTGAAGAATTTGAACAACAGTGTCATTGTACTACTCTTAAATGTGGCAAGTTTCATGAATGGTGTCTCCAATTCGGAAGAAACAAATGTTGTGAGCTCCCCATTTAATCTAGCTCTTTCCCTATTCCCTGTTTCCTTGAGCAAAATTACCGTATTTTTTGGAGTATAAGATGCACCTTTTCCCCCTAAAAGGGGTGAAAATTTAGGTGTGTCTTATACACCGAATGTAACCCCGCCCATCCACTGGCCCCCATCCTTTGGCCTCTGCTTCGCAGCAGTTACCTCCTTTCAAGCAAGAAAAAACAGCTCTTTCAGCTTCAGCACAGCCTAATTAGCACAAGTTGATTGGATTGGCCTCCCGACTCTCAGCTGTTTTGCTCTCAGCTGTTTTGCGCAGGGCTCTGCTGCTTGCTGCAAAGAGGTAAATTGATGGAACAGATTTTTTTTTCCTTGTGCTAATCAAGCTATGCTGAAAATGAAAGTAAAGCAGGCTGTTTGCTGTTTGCTGCAACGAGGCAAAATTGCTCAGAGGCAGAGGGAGATTTCTTTTTCTTCTTTTCCTCACCAAAAAAGATAGGTGCGTCTTATACTCCGGTGTATCTTATACTCCAAAAAATACAGTAAGTCCCAATCATCTAGCACTGTGTTCTTTCTCCCAGTTCTCTTATAAGAAAATCAAACCATATTTGGAACTAAAACTTATCAAATAGATCTCTGGAGAAATGTCTATATAGATTCTCAATTATCCAGGTCATGGTTGTCCCAAATATGTTTTTCCAAAGGACAACTGGATTTTGTTGATTTTTTTAAAAAAAGTTTTGCTTCTCATCCAAGAAGGTTCTTTAAAATGAGGCCACTTCATATTCATCTCTGAGTCTAGCTTCAGTTGTAATCAAAGGAGCTTCCTTTGGAAACATCTCCAACCCACACCGTGTTGTCCTCCAAGTTAGCTTCTGCTACCTGCTGTAATGTTAAGTGGGACAGTTCTAAAGCTGTATCTATTAACATATGTCTCCTCCTATATGTTTCATCTACATTCCGTGCTAAATGGAACAGTTTACTTTGGCTATTGTTGTGATGAAACACCTGAAGTTTGGTACAGAAGTCAAATATTTAGGTCTAGACAGTTGTGTTGATGAAGAACTCATAGCAATTATTTTTGAACTTCTATGATACTTAATAAAATTCAAAAGGCTTCGGTGATAGAAGAAACTACAAGGAATTTATATTTTATCTTTCAAGTTGATGAATGATTGCCTTTTGTTTAGAATTACAGATGAGATTCTAAGGTTCCCAGCCTCCTCTCTCTAACCTGATGTTTGTTCTTCAACTTTCTTGAAGAGCATTTACTTAAGGAACTCCTTAGATCAGATAAACAATGCCAGAACATTTCCTTCTTGTTGATTTGGTAATTCTATTCCATTTTTAAGTCTTTTGCGGAAATAGATATATTTGTAAATGGTTAAGAATGCTTTATCCTGATTCTTTTTCCTGATTCCAGATGGAGCTGACCAATGGAACTACAGTCCAGGAATTCATCTTGCTAGGCTTGGAGGACGGGAATAAAAAACGGTTCTTCCTCCTTATCTTTTTTACTATTGTCTACATAAGCACTTTGGCTGAGAACGCCACAATTATCATGCTGGTGCGCGTAGATGCGCAATTGGCACAGCTCCCCATGTACAACTTTTTGGCAAACTTCTCCCTGCTGGAGATTTGCTACGTGACCACTACGATGCCTCGTATGCTCTTCGATCTGGCTTCTCCTCAAGGGATCATCTCCTTCCAAGCCTGTTTCATTCAGTTCTACATTTTCTACTCCCTTGGCAGCACTGAGGACTTCTTCCTCTCAGCCATGGCCTTGGATCGTTATCTGGCCATCTGCCACCCACTCTATTACCCAACAATTATGTCTCCGAAGAACTGCTCCAAGCTTGTAACTGGTTGCTGGATGGCTGGCTTTTTGGTCTATGCTGTCCCCATAACGTTGATCTCTAGGCTGTCTTTCTGTGGTTCCAATGTCTCTGACCACTTTTTGTGTGATCAAGGGATTCTGTCCTTAGCTTGCCTTCCACTTGGAAATGCTCCACTTATCCTCTTTTCCATGAATATTTTCATCATATTAGGCAACTTAATCTTTGTAACTATTTCCTATGGCGTTATCATTGTCACATTGATCAAATCTTCTAACCAACACAGCAGAAAGAAAGCCTTCTCCACCATATCCTTCCATCTCATGGTGGTGACCCTTTTCTATGGTTCTGTGGCAGGAATGTACGTAGCTCCAAGTGGGGAAACTCAGTCACAGGCCGCTAAAATAGTCACTGTCTTCTACACTGCCATTACGCCCCTTCTCAACCCCATGATCTACTGTCTGAGGAACAATCAGATGAAGGAGGCCCTGGTCAGGTTGCTGAGAAGGATGGAGCAATGGCTAAGAAAAAAGATTATATTGTGACCACAGGAGTGGAAGGGAGAAATCTAATCACCAGCTATGTATATCTTTAATTCCAGTGTTGTAAATATTTTTAGCAAAATCTCATACCCTCAAACTCTATTTTTTTAAGATTTCAAGAATTGGTGCCTATTTATCTACTTGCACTTGCATGCTTTTGAACTGCTAGATTGGCAGGAGTTGCAACAAGAATGGGAGCTCACCCTGTCACTATTGCTTGGGTCTTGAACCCAGGCTACCTTTATATCTTTAAATAAATTTACGACTTTAAATAGGGCAATATTTATGGGTTAAATTCTAACTTTTCCATCATCATACTCTGAGGTGTCCAATACACATCCACACGCAGACAAAAGTTGCACTAATCTTATTTTACAATCACAGAAAAATTATTTTATACTGTTTAAGTTGATCCTTCCTTGATCTGGCAAAACAAGACATTCAAACGGGTTGCTTCATAGATCTTTCAAATAACTAATATCGGTGTAATCAATTTCCTTCATCTTTCTATATAGACTTTCCATACAGGTAATTACTACAGATAATTCTGCCCCCTTCAAAACCTCCAACTACTATGAAGTTGACTCAGTGGTGGTTTTCAACCAGAACTACTGGTTCTGTGGGCATGGCTTGTTGGGCGTGGCTTGGTGGGTGTGGCAGGGGAAGGATATTATAAAATCTCCATTCCCACCCCACTCCAGCAGAAGGATACTGTAAAATCTCCATTCCCTCCCCACTCCAGAGGAAGGTTACTGCAAGATCCCCATTTCCTTCCAATCAGTTGGGACTCAGGAAGCAGAGAATAGATGGGGGTGGGGCCAGTCAGAGGTTGTATTTACCGGTTCTCCGAACTACTCAAACTTTCTGCTACTGGTTCTCCAGAACTGGTCAGAACCTGCTGAAACCCACCTCTGAGTTGACTATACTGCCAAGAAGCCTGATCAGTTCACTGGATCAACTGATCGCTGAATCAGATGCATCTAGAACCAGGATTTTCTTTCACAGACTTGATATTATTAATGTTCTTATATGATATGAGATGCTTTTCTATTTCAAAATGAGTCCTGGCCCACTCAGTGTGATTATTACGTATTACTTTGGTCACATGACTACTGGATACTAGTTGGGCTTAGACTGCCGTCCATTGTGGATTATTTGCTGACCACTATTTTATATTTACTTATTTACTTATTTGTTTGTTTGTTTGTTTGTTATCTATCTACCATCTATCTATCTATCATCCATCCATCCATCCATCCATCCATCCATCCATCCATCCATCCAATCATCCATCTATCTATCTATCTATCTATCTATCTATCTATCTATCTATCTATCTATCATCTTCTGCTAGGCAACAACTTCTTAACATTAGAAAGAGCAAGATTTGCATAAAGAATTAAGCTTCAGCCAATCATCAGAAACAAATTGTAATTTGTACACAGTTCTCTAGCACTTTTGTATCAGTCTTATGCTACATTGGTTCACGTCATCAACCAATCTGAAACCACTTTCTTAAAAATTTTGAACACCTGAAAATGAGCAAAATCAATCTTTGAGGCCAGCTGGGATTTTTATAGGAGTTCCATTTTTGCTTAGACCTCAAACACTTTTGTTTATGGAATTATTTATTTAGATCTTTTTATAGTGGGAGATAATCTGCCTTTCTGGAACAGAAGAAAGAAATGATGGGCAATGAACTTCTTTGGATGTTTTTTTAAAAAAGCACGAGTAATATGAATATTTTACTCCTCCTGCTCAATACTATATACCATTAGGCCATTTTTTTTTTGCTTGATCTCAGAACATCTAATCTTGTTTTCCCTAAAATTGATTTGCAATGACTGCTCCCAACTACAAAGGGTCAAAGCTTTCATTGTTCTCCTTAGAACGTCTGAGGCTCTTAGACCTCCATCCAATAGTCCTGTTGCCATGGGCTTCCTGTTGAAGATCAGGAAACAGTGGTCTTCTTTGGTTAATAGCCCTATTGATCATCTTTGTAGACATGCTATTCTATTTGCACTTTATCTTCCAATAGGTGTTATGCTGTAATGCAGATATGAGGGCAAGAAGATGACAGTCCAGCCAGTCAAAAATGAGTGTACAAATCAGTAAAATAAGGTAAAGTGTTTGAATAAAACTTGCAATAAGCACTTAATTTAATGAGGCACTTAGTTTAATGAAAAGAAGGACTAGAGGAGACATGATAGCAGTGTTTCAATATCTCAGGGGCTGCCACAAAGAAGAAGGAATCAAGCTATTCTCCAAAGCACCTGAGGGCAGGACAAGAAGCAATGAGTGGAAACTAATCAAGGAGAGAAGCAACTTAGAATTAAGAAGACATTTTCTGACAGTTAGAACAATTAATCAGTGGAACAACTTGCCTGCAGAAGTTGTGAATGCTCCAACACTGGAAGTTTTTAAGAAGATGTTGGATAATCATTTGTATGAAGTGGTGTAGGGTTCCTGCCTGTGCAAGGGGATGGTCTAGAAGACCTCCAAGGTCCCTTCCAACTCTGTTGTTCTATTCTATTCTATTCTATTCTATTCTATTCTATTCTATTCTATTCTATTCTATTCTATTCTATTCCCTCTTATTTATACATTGAAAGTTGGATGCTCAAAAGCTGGTTATTTATTTATTTATTTATTTATTTATTTATTTATTTATTTATTTATTTATCAAATTTCTATACCGCCCTACTCCCAAAGGACTCAGGATGGTGAACAGCCAAGATAAAATACAGATAATACAAACATTAAAAGTCCATTAAAATTATTAATTTTTTTTTTGGCCGAAACAAATTTAAAACACCCAATTTATAAAACAAATTTAACGATTTAAAAAATTTAAAAGGGAGAGTTAGGCCAGGCCAGCCTGCTGAAATAAAAATATTTTGAGAGCACACGAAACGTGCACAGATCCGGGATGCTCCGTATCTCCGGGGGGAGCTCGTTCCAGATGGTAGGTGCCTCCACAGAGAAGGCTCTTCCCCTGGGGGCTGCCAGTCAATACTGTTTGGCCGATGCACCCTGAGAAGCCCCTCTCTATGGGAGCGTACTGGTCGGTGAGAGGCTATTGGTAGCAGAAGGCGGTCTCGTAAATACCCCGGTCTGATGCCATGGAGCGCTCTAAAGGTGGTAACCAAAACCTTGAAGCACACCCGGAAGACCACCGGGAGCTAGTGCAGCTCGCGCAGGAGGGGGGTCACATGGGAGCACCACGCCGCTCCCATAACCGCCTGTGCGGCCGCATTCTGGACCAGCTGGAGCCTCCGGGTGCTCCTCAAGAGGAGCCCCATGTAGAGAGCATTGCAGTAGTCCAGGTGGGAAGTAACGAGAGCATGAGTGACCATATTTAACAAGCCCCGATCCAGAAAGGGACGCAACTGGTGAATCAGGCAGACCTGATAAAAAGTCCCCCTGGCCACGGCCATCAAGTGCTCTTCCAAAGACAGCCGTGAGTCCAGGAGGATGCCCAAGTTGCGAGCCCTCTCCGTGGGGGCCAATGACTCACCCCCAATAGTCAGTGATGGCACCAACTGACTATATCGGGATGTCGGAAACCACAGCCACTCGGTCTTGATTGGGTTGAGCCTGAGTCTGTTTCTCCCCATCCAGATCTGCACAGCCTCCAGGCACTGGGACATCACTTCAAGGGCCTCATTGGGGTGGTCTGGGGTGGAGATGTACAGAGATGTATGGTTAAGGGAACGATCTTCCTTTCTGTTCATGGAAATGCTGATAATTAATCTCCATCCTCATTTAGAGTATGCCAGCTGATCTTTCAGAGTGAAAAGTGAATTCACGGTTGATTTCCTCAAATAATTGGCAAAATAATTCTCTGCCAATTCAAATGTCACAGATTCTCCTTGTGGGCTTTCTGGATTTGAATAGTCTAATTAGTTTATCTCATAAACCCATGAGTTTAATGCCATTGACATCATTTAACACCAGCCTTGGGAATTCCTTTTCCTGAAAATCTCGAAAATTTATCCAGGCCATTCGCTTTGACAACTGCTCTTGATTTCATCTACCATCTTCTGTATTCTTTATAATGCTTTACTGGATAAGGACTGTTCAACGGATGTTGCTAGTAGATGGTATAAATGAAGATCATGGCTTTATCCTTGCACACAAACAAGCCTGTTTGCGCCAATGTTTTTGGTCCATGTTGGATAACATTCTCTTGCTTAATGTAAAAGGGACTTGTTTTTTTGCCAGTAGAGTCCAATCAGGATCTTCTGGCTGCATAACACTTTTTTTTAAAAAAAAAAATTGGGGTGGCTTCTAAAGATTTTTGACCATACTTCTAGCAATCATCTAGCAATTCAAAATTTCAGTCATAAATTGAGCTCATTTTAATTGACCAGTTTATACAAGCTGATCTCATCCTGATTCCTAATTTGTAGTTGACAGGAAGACAGGAATAACAACGTTTCTACCACACAACCCTGTCCTGTGAGTGAAGGAGTGGAGCTAATGGTAAGTGATCACTATCAGCCTGGGAAAAAAGCAGTGTGGAGAAAAAGCAGTGTTAATATTTTCTTGCAAAGTATTGGAGAGATAGCTACTGTATGTATGGTGCTCAGTTTGGATGCCGCAAGAAAAGGAGCTGTTGAATAGAGGATGGTGCTGAAATTCCACATGTAAATTATTGGGCTGGGTTATTTGGTCTCTCTTATCAGTAAACTTTCTCCCTAAGAGATGCTAAGCCACTGGCTACATGGTTTTCAGTTTACCTGTGCTACTTCCAAAACATAGATTTTTAAACTACTAGGTGAGAGAGTGGTGTTTATCAGCAATGTATTTCAGAGTTTGAATTTGACCACCTCTCTTAAAAGTGGCACGTTTATTGAATGATGCCTGCAGTTTGGGAAAAATGAATGTTGTGAGCTTCCCACTTCATCTAACACATTCCCTGTTTCTTGTTTCATTGAGCAAAGTTGAATTATAGCCATCTACTGTACCATTAGGTGCTCATTCCTCCAGATCTCCTATAAGAACATTCAATTGTATCAGAAATTAAATCCGAACAAGTATATCACTGGATATATCCTTATAACCAGAGAAACTCCATGAGAGCCAGGCAAGGAGATGGAGTGATGGCAAAATGTTGCCCTCCTCCCACAAGCTTTCTTGGTTTAATAGCTAAAGGAGGATTCTACTTAGATGCATTAATGTGACTAAAGATAATCACTTTAAATCTGACTACTGGCACATTTAATAAGTGACTCAGGGTAGCAATGGGAAAGATTTTGACTTGGAGCAATTGCTTATCTTTTCTTGACACTCTCTTGTTCTGGCCTCAGTTCTCTTTCCAAGGAAGACTCTCAGATCAAGTCTGAGCTGACAGCCTACAAAGCCCAAGCTCTAAGATGCCTCCTACTAATTTCTGTGATTCTGTTAATGTTCATTGTGTTTTGAACAAGAAACTGTTGTCTCAGAACCTCTGGAGTTTTCTATGAGGTCTAAATGCAGATGTTCATTCTCTTTCTGTTGTGGCAGCTTCTTCTCGAGGTTTAGTCCTTCTTTCTTCCCCCACATTATCTCTGAGTTCAGCTTTAAGTTTGAAATGAAAGGAGCATCCCTGTCAGCAATTCGAACCCACGCCTTTCTATCATCCATGTTTGGCTCTGTTGCTTGCTCTGATGTTAAAGGAAAATTCTATATCTATATGGTAAAAAGACATAACCTGCAGTGACAAAAGGAAGAGCCACCACCAAGACAATGGTGAGATAAAAGAAGTTTGGGGGGTGAGGCAGAAATGTAATTTGAGAAAGTGACTCAAACAGGACCCTGATGAAGATAAAGGGAGGGAAGAGGAAGGTTACTGTAACTTTAGAATAAAAGTAGTATTAATATTCATAGCTTTGTTTCCCTTGTCTAGCCCACTTTGAAGAGGTAGCAGTATTTATCATCTCTTGCTTCATCTATATTTTATGTTATATGGAACAATTTACTGTGGCTATTGATGGGGTGAAGATATTACATGTTTTTCAGTGCTAAGATTTATGCAGTGTTGCATAACTCTGAGTTCAAATATTTATGATAAGAAAGTTGTGAGAATGATGCACCCATAGGAGTTGTTGTTCTGTTTCTAGGATACTCTAGTAATAATCTTAAAGGGAATTCAGTTGAAGAAGACACTGCCAATAATGAGTTTATTTTTTATTTTTATTTTTCACATTGACACATGATATCCCTTTTCCCTTTTCTGTGAAAGGGTCCCATCCTCCTAATCGATTGTCCATATTCCATCCATCCATCCATCCACCCACCCATCCATCCATCCATCCATCCATCCTTCTTTCTTTTTTCTTTCTTTTCTTTCTTTCTTTCTTTCTTTCTTTCTTTCTTTCTTTCTTTCTTTCTTTCTTTCTTTCTCTTTCTCTCTTTCTTTCTCTCTTTCTCTCTCTTTCTTTCACACACACACACTCTCTCTTTCTTTCTCTCTCTTTCTTTCAGCTTAGAATATAAAGTATGAAAATACAAGAGCCAAAAATAGGGAACAAAGGGGAGGGAAAGGGTATAGAGAAAAGTGTAAAAAAGTATAGAGAAAGAAGGAAAACAAGAAAAAAAAGCATTGACTTCTGACTCCCTCTGGTGCAATAGAATAAGACAGTAATATCAAACCACAACTTTTTACTTTTCCATAATAGTATAAAACTATTTGTATAACAACAAATCTATCCAATCAGTAAAACCCAAAATCAAAGGTTCGTTTTCCCCCCCCAGTCCAGAAGTGGTTTCCAAGTACAAACAAAAGTACTTATGTTCTTATCTTTGATCAAAACAGTCAATTTAGCCATCTCTGCTAACTCCATCAACTTTTGAGCCAATACTCCATCGTTCTTGAAAAGCTTTTATTGAAGGGTAGCCTTGGAGAGGAGAGAAGCAGTGTCAGAAAAATTCCCTCTTGCTATAGAAGTTATTCATAGTCAATTGGCACTTAAATTAATTAAATTGTCAATTCTGGCTGTTACTCATTTATTTATTTTTTAGATCATGGATAGAAACTTTTAGAAATATTTGTGAATGGTACTTCTTTAACAGTGTGGAACAATCTGCTTTCTTTCTCTTTGATTCCAGATGGCTCACGCCAACGAGTCCAGGACCACAGTCCAAGAATTCATTTTATTGGGTTTGGAGAGTGGGCCACAATGGCGATTCTACCTACTTATCCTGTTTAGTTTTATTTACATAATAACTTTGATTGAAAACATCACTATTATCACTCTGGTGCATGTAGATGACCACTTGGCCCAGATGCCCATGTATATCCTCTTGGGAAATTTCTCCTGGTTGGAAATCTGCTACGTGAGCACCTCCATACCTCGTATGATTTTTGATCTGGCTTCCCCTCAAGGAATCATCTCCTTCCAAGCTTGTTTCCTTCAGTTCTACGTTTTCTTCTCATTTGGCAGCACTGAATGCTTCTTCCTCTCAGCCATGGCCATGGATCGCTATTTAGCCATTTGCCACCCACTCCGCTACCCGACAATGATGTCTTCAAGAAACTGTTCCAAGCTTGTAGCTGGTTGCTGGATTGCTGGGTTCTTGGGATACGCTGTCCCAGTGACTTTGATCTCCAGACTGTCCTTCTGTGGCTCCAACATCATTGACAATTTTGTGTGTGATCAAGGCCTCCTCTCCCTGGCTTGCCCATCTTTTAAAAATGCTTCCTTTATCAGTCAGATTTTTATGAATATTTTGATTATATTGGGTAACTTCATCTTCGTCACTATCTCCTATGGTGTTATAGTTGCCACACTGATCAAATCCTTTAACCAACACAGTAGAAAGAAAGCCTTCTCCACCATATCCTTCCATCTTGTGGTGGTGGTCCTTTTTTATGGTTCTGTGGCAGGAATGTATGTAGCTCCAAGTGGAGACAGCCAGTCACATGTCACTAAAATAGTCACCGTCTTCTACACCGCCATTACACCCTTTCTCAACCCCATGATCTACTGTCTGAGGAATGATCAGGTGAAGGAGGCCCTGGGCAGGTTGCTGAGAAGGATGGAACAAAGGTGGAGAGATAAAAAATGATGTATGTAAATGGGTTGTGAATGAGAAAATGAATCAGCAAGTTGTGTAATATTTATGATGGTCTTTTTGAATAGCTTAAAAGCTGAATAATTAAATAGATTTTATTCAATTCTGTTGGATTGGAATGGAATGAACTGGATTGGTTTGGAGTGGAGTGGATGAAAAAATATAAATAAATTTTTTCTCTCACATCTTTTACACCTGCAACCACATGGTCCAAAATAAATCGTGAATACTTTTGGCAAATACATAACAGAATAAAGAAAGCCACTTCTGCTATTAAGTATATAACTTCATTTTTAACTGTTTCAGCATTGTTCTGGCTGGCCTATTCATTTAAATAACCCAATAAGATAAAAATGCAATATCTAACATTGCAAATGAAATGAAAGAGATTGACTGCTGTTTTGATGGTAGGATGAATCATATGGCTGTTCTGGTAGGTAAGAATTGTGCATGTATACATACATGGATATTTGTGTCTAAACCATGTCAGTTTCATATCATGTTGTCTCTGTCACGTGTCTACATCTGTTACCACTGATTTTTTTTGGCGGGGGGGGGAATTTTTTTTTATTTTTAAACAAAACTTAAAACAATTATCATCCATTACAATTACAGGAAGTGTATTGATTGGTTACAAATCTTTTGTGCTTAATCCTCTATCCAACATTTTCTTATTTAACAGTTTATTACATTATTATTCTCATTTACCAATTATTTAACAGTAAATTGTCCTCTATAAAGGGAAAAAAAACCCTTTATATGTTTTATTATCTTATCCATTTCATATTTCATATTTCATTTCCATTCTTTCTTGTCTAACCATTGATAAAATAAATCCCATATCAAATAATATTGTTTATCTTCTTGTTCCTTAATTTCAAATGTCCATTTGCTCATTTCAGCACACTCCAAAATTTTCTTGATAACGTTGTCATCCGTGGATATCTTCTCACCTTTCCAATTTCTAGCAAATACAATTCTAGCCACCGTTAAAACATTCACAATTAAATATCTCATTTCTCTATTGTATATTTCTGGTAAAATCCCCAATAAAAATATCTCTGGTTTAAAGTCAATATGTTTCTTTGTCATTTTTTCCAACCATTTGTTTACCACTGAATTTTTAAAATCCCATAAAATTATCTTTAACATAACTGATCTGAGTGCTGTGGAATTAAATGAATGAGACTTTGAGTCGGCCTCCTTAATCCCATTATGTTTGGTTGAATCTGGAGAAGAAGAGAAAGGAGACCTCTTGATAATATCTAAATAAGTAGGAGGCCAAAACTGAAAGGAGAATAGAAGTTCTTATGTGATAATGAAAAAGCAGAGGTAGAATAAATACTCAATAAATCCTAAAGGGGGATTTCAATCTTGCAAAGTATCCATAAAAGAAGTCTGAACTGATAAAGAGTTTGCTGCTTAAACTGGAGGCTGGACTAGAAGACTTCCAAGGCCCCTTCCAACACTGTTATTCTGGTATTCATAAAAGAGATCTTGAGATTAAATAATATTGCTATTATTAAAAAAAAAGGATTGGAATGATCAAATACTGAGATTTACGCTTCCCAATATGTAAAAGCAGGTGTTCTATGCTTAAATTTGCTGTTGTCTCCCAAAATACCAACAGTTTCCATGCAATTTGTCTATGATGGCCTATTGCCAGGAAGGTCTATAGCTACTGACCAGTTACTTTGTTTTGTAAGGAGATAATATCACAAGAAGTGAGCTGTTCTTGTGAAGTTGCTGTTGTGCTTGCTGATTAGGAGCACATTCCTGGAAGCTATGAGTGAAGAGCCCTGGGAGGGTCATTCAAAAGTTTATTTGGAGTGAAGGTTCCCTATTGGAAAGTTTCAAACCTTTTCTTGTTCTCCTTAGAACCTCTGGGGTTCACGTCATGTTTTTGTAATATATTTATATTACATAAATAAAATCTTTCATCAATAAAAATGTAATAGATTGTCTGCTCTTAATGTATCCCAAGATGAATCATCATCATCAACAGTATGACTGTTCTGTTTTCTGGGGTAATTTAAACAAGGAGCAAGTTTGGGTTGATTGCACAACTTGTGGATATGCATGTACATGGAAGTAGGAGATCAAAGTAAAAAGAAACATGGAAGGTCCAATAAGATAATGAACTGCCAAGACAGAACAAGCAGAGAAAAATCCTAAATCAAACTGGGGGTGCAAATTATCCATTAAACATATCTCAGATAATTCTGACATACTTTATTGAAATATAGGCTCTATAATAATGACCAGCATGGGCCCAAGAGAAGGATCAAATGTGTCATCAGTCTTGAATTCCTTCATTCCCACAAGAGATCTAAGTCCAGCCCATCTTGAATTCCTTTGACTCTTATCTACCATTAATTATTTTGACCATTAGTAGTTCAGATTCTTGTAGAGAGCATAAGCTTGCAATAAACTTCACACGTTCATTTGAGCTGCCTAGATTTCCTAATTTCCTTGGTGCTTGACAGGATCACTGGAATATGAGCTAGTCAATACATTGA
Organism: Pantherophis guttatus; assembly: GCF_029531705.1. The sequence continues at coordinate 1,036,515 of NW_026844030.1, forward strand.
TATAAAGTTCTCCCATGCTTACATTTACTATTGCTCCAAGTCCCAAGAGTCTACATCCAATTTTTCTATGATGACCAATTGCCAGGAAAGTCTATAGTTACCAGCCAGTTACTTTGTTGGGTTAAGGAGACAAGACACAAGAGGTTAATTACTTACATGAATGCACTATGACCTGAAAGAAAATAGAATGTCAATATTATAAAATATATGCAGCTCAGGGTTGTATGGTTTGAGTTCTTGAGGTTCTCTGAGAGTGCTTGTCTTCCTGAAGATGTTTCATTACCAGGCTAAGTAAGAGAACATAAGGAAACTTAGAAAAATAATTCAACATAATAAAATAATTATTTAATTATGTATTAATTAAATTATTAATATAATATAAATTAATAAGTATTTATTAATTAATATTATTTATTTATTTATTTATTTATTAAATAATAATAATAAAATAATAATTAAAAAGGCATTAAGAGTTGTTAACTTAATCTTGCAAAGCTTCTTCTCCGGTAACATTGTACTGCTAACTAGGGCATACAAAACCTTTGCTGGACCAATTCTTGAATACAGCTCATCTGTCTGGAATCTACACTGTATATCGGATGTTAATACAATTGAGCGAGTCCAGAGGTATTTCACGAGAAGAGTCCTCCACTCCTCCGCTCACAACAGGATACCTTATGCCACCAGGCTTGAAATTTTGGGGTTGGACAATCTAGAACTATGCTGCCTATGGTCCGACCTAAGCGTAGTACACAAAATTATCTGCTACAATGTCCTACCTGTAATGACTACTTCAGCTTCAACCACAATAATACACAAGCACACAATAGATACAAACTTATGGTAAACTGCTCCAAACTTGATTGCAGAAAATACGACTTCAGCAACAGAGTGGTCAGTGCCTGGAATGTACTACCTGACTCTGTTGTTACATCCTGTTGTTATGTCCCTGTCCTACTGTCCCCATTTCTTCGTATCCATTTCCTGTGTTCATATCCATGTTTATACTTATACCTGTTATCTCATACATGTTTGACAAACTAACAAACAAACAAACAAACAAACAAACAAACAAACATGTTGCAAGAAAAACACAATTATTTTTCTTAAAATAAGGAGGTTTGCCTTTGGAATGTGCCAATTAACATTGCATATTCCTCAATGAAAATATATAACCTCATAATATTCCATATTTTTCAATTATATTGCTTAGCATAAATTCTGATAATGAAATATGGATTGTCCAAGGTAAGGGTTGTCAGAGCTGCATCCCAGATGGCAAGGATTGTTTTTGCCCCCCTAGGAAAATATATGATTGATTTGTTTCCCCCACCAGATTGCCTCCTTACACCAACGAAGTAAGGGGCTGGTAGCTATTGACTGTCCTCCTATGTCATTATAGGCAAATTGCATGAAGACTCTTGGTGTCTTGGAGACAATCATTAGTTTACTTTATTGTCCTTGCACCTTGTACAATGAAATTAAATGCCATCTTCGGTGTACATCATACATAAGAAAACTATAAAAATAAAACAAAAACACACATCCCTCACATTCCATACAATTGAATTGAAGACCCCCTGATATTGCATTAGTATTACACTTTACAGTAGAATTCAATATAGTCAGTGCTGTGGGATAAAAGCTGTTTTTCAGCCTATTTATCCTTGTTTTTATTGTCCTGTACCGTCTGCCAGATGGTAATAGTTCAAAAAAAGGGTGTCCAGGATGAGATGGATCTTTAAGAATGTTTGGAACTTTCTTAAGGCAATGGGAGCTATAAAGCTCTTCCAAGGAGGGGAGAGAGCAACCAATGATCCTCTGGGCAATGATGTTAATCCTCTGGAGCACTGTCCTATCTGCCACTGTGCAATTAGCAAGCCATACACAGGTGCAGTAGCAATTTTTCATTCACTTGTTGTTTCCTGAGAAGTCTCAGGTAGTCTAATCTCTGCTGGGCCCTTTTGACCAGTGATGCAATATGAGTGCCTCAGGTCAGGTCCTCTTTTATGATAACAGCCAAAAACTTAAAACTGGCCACTTGCTCCATTCGGTCTCCATTGATAAGCAAGGGCTGGATGTCTGATCTACTCCTTCTGTAATCCACTATAAGCTTCTTGGTCTTATTGGTGTTAAGGACCAAGATATTGTCTCCACACCACGAAAACAACCGGTCCACCTCATCTCGATAGGCAGACTCATCCCTCATGGAGATGAGTCCCAACACTGTTGTATCATCTGTAAATTTAGTAGTGTGAGTGGGAATTCAGTCATGCACATAAAGAGTATAGAGTAAGGGACTCAACATGCAGCCCTGTGGTATACCAGTGTTAAGAATAAAGGCCGAGGAGATATGATTACCTAATCTGACCCTCTGAGAGCGGCCAGACAGGAAATCCATAATCCAAAAGCAGATTGAATAAGAAAGCTCAAGATCCATGAGTTGAGACACTAGCCTATGTGGAAGAATAGTGTTAAATGCAGAACTAAAATATACAAAAAAGCATCCTCACATAGCTCCCTCCCCCCCACTGCTCCAAATGAGTCAGAGCAGTGTGAAGAGTGATGGCTATAGCCCAGGGGTGGTTTCTACTTACCTTTACTACCAGTTTGCAATGGGATCGCGCATGTGTGCTGAGCTTCTGCGTGTGCGCCAAGCTTCTGCGCATGCGCAGATCATCTATGATGACATCCGGGTGGGTGGGTGGAGCTTCCCCCCAATTTTACTACCGGTTCACAAGAACCGGACTGAACCGGGGCAACCCACCAGTGCTATAGCCTCCTCTGTAAATCTATTTGTTCTGTATGCAAGCTGCTGTTTATCAAATATATGCAGAAGACCGGAAGTGATGTGCTGGCAGACCAATTTCTCAAAGCACTTCATGATGATAAGAGTGAGTGCCACTGGTCTGTTGGAGAACTTTACTTGCATGTATTAGTTAGCTTGTATGTTAACATTGGATCCTGCTAGTGGTCCTGCTTCAATTCCACCTGTCAGAATTATTTTATTTTGAGATTTCTTGTAGGGATAATTCACATTCATGGATTCCTTTATCTGTGTTTGTTCTGCCTTGGCTGTTCATTATTCCATTGGAACTTCTATGTTCCTTTCTACATTTGCCTAGTTACATTGGTATTTTCTACACTAGGAGATCTCCCCACTTCCCCCCAAATGCAAGAAACATGATGGAAGGAGAGAGGCCTGCTCTGGGACCCATCCATCTACTGGCAGTTCCATAGCACTCAGGGGGTCAGTTATTTTAAAGATAATTTTATGAAATTTAAAAAAAAAATCAGTGGCAAATAACTTTGGAAAAATGCCAGAAAAATCATGATATGAAATGGTCATGTGTAGATATAAGCATCCATGTATTCATAAGTGTACAATTTTTGCCTATCCGGAAAGTCATATAATTCATCCTACCACACCAAAGAAACAGAAGGTCTGTTCACTTCATTTTTATTTACGATGAAAGTATTTTTATTTCACAACATCATTTCAAAGAATAGACCAGACAAAACAATCGCTGAAACTGGAAGCATGGTTAAAAAGAAAAGTATCTACTTAATATTTGAGGAAACAGAGGTGGTATTTTTTTTCCTCCATTAAATACTTCCCAAAACCTTGTGCCTTTTTTGTTTAATTTTGGGTCACGAGATTATCTAATATAAAATAAGTGTGAGAGAAAATGTTCCTATATGAATACATCCCTTGATATTTTTCACATAGTCCGACCCAATCCAATTTGATCCAATTCAGCCCAATCTATTGCAATTAAATCAAATCCAATCAAAGTTTTTGTTTTTGAGCTATTCTAAAAGCCAACTAAAAATGCACTATAAATATTTTTGAACTTATTGTTTTGTTTTCCTGTTCCTATCCCCTTTTCATGTTGTCATCTTTTTTCTCAGCCATTGCTCTGTCCTTCTGAGAACTCTACCCAGAGCTTCCTTCACCTGATCGTTCCTCAGACAGTAGATCATGGGGTTGAGAAGGGGCGTAATGGCAGTGTAGAAGACAATGACTATTTTAGCAGAACGTGACTGAGTTTCTCCACTTGGAGCTACGTACATTCCTACCACAGAACCATAGAAAAGGGCCACCACCATGAGATGGAAGGATATGGTGGAGAAGGCTTTCTTCCTGCTACTTTGGTTAGAGGATTTGATCAATGTGACAATGATAATGCCATAGGAAATAGTTACAAAGATTAAATGGCCTAATATGAGGAAAATATTCATGGCAAAGAGGATAAGTGGAGTATTTCCAAGTGGAGGACAAGCTAAGGTCAGGAGCCCTTGGTCACACAAAAAGTGGTCAGAGACATTGGAACCACAGAAGGACAGTCTGGAGATTAAAGTTATTGGGACAGCATATGCCAAGAACCCAGCCATCCAGCAACCAGTTACAAGCTTGGAGCAGTTCTTTGGAGACATAATTGTTGGGTAATAGAGTGGGTGGCAGATGGCCAGACAGCGATCCAAGGCCATGGCCGAGAGGAAGAAGGTTTCATTGATGCCAAGGGAATAGAAAATGTAGAACTGAATGAAACAGGCTTGGAAGGAGATGATCCCTTGAGGAGAAGCCAGATCGAAGAGCATACGGGGCATGGTAGTGGTCACGTAGCAGATTTCAAGCAGGGAGAAGTTTGCCAAAAAGTTGTACATAGGGAGCTGTGCTAATTGCGTATCTACATGCACCAGCGTGATAATAGTGGTGTTCTCAATTAAAGTGCTGATATAGATAATAGTAAAAAGGATAAGGAGGAAGAACCGTTTTTGTGGTCCACTGGCCAAGCCTAACAGAATGAATTCCTGGACTGTGGTCCCATTGGCCAGTTCCATCTGAAACCAGAAGAAGTCATAATTATACATTGTTAAAGATCATCAAATATATCAACATAATTCTGACAAATTTCTAAAATGTCTGATCCTGGCATTACCAAATTCAGAAGAAATAGTTTGCAATGTGGATCTCTTCTAAGGGTATCATTAAAAATTTTCAAGACTGGTCCCAGTGCCTTCTAACACTGACGGGACCATTTTCAATAATGTTATGAAAGTGTAAATTGAATGGAATTTCACTTTATATTTCAGTGGATAAAGTGTGTAGCATTCAGTGGAAGCTATTATATTATCCACACAACTGCCATGAACAAAATGTTTAAGCTGCATCACTCCTCAGATGCCTTCATTGCACCTGTAGCCAAGTACTATAATCCATTTGTTATAATTTAAAACTTCTGCTTCTCTTAAAGTTCTTTGTGTTCTTTGAGAACTTTAAGATGTATGGATTCCAACTTCCAAAATTCTGCTTGGGGGAATTCTAGGAGTTGAAGTCCACACATCTCAATGCAGCCAAGTTTGAGAAACACTGTTTAGAATGAACAACATATGATAGGAGACGTCTTTTGACATCTGCTGATAGATAGATCCTCTCTAACATGGTAGCAAGGAACAGAAGTAAACTTAGAGGATAGCAGAGTTTGGTTTATAGGTGTTGGGAAAGATAATGCCTTTGATTACAACTGAGGTTGGACACAAAGATGGAGATAGGTAGAGGAAGACACAAAATTTAGACATGAGCTAATCCCCAGGAGTGGCTGTCTTGATAGTGCCTACATTTAAATTAAAATTCTCAGGATTCTGAGAAAGAAGTTCCCATTCAATGCACTATCAACACCAACAGGAACAGAGCAGCTCCGTTTAAGGCATAACATTACACTCTTGTGTAGTGTAAGCTCAGACTTGACTCTAGAGCAGTGGTGAAATTCAATTCTTTTTACTACTGGTTCTATGGGCATGGCTTGGTGGGCATGGTGTGGCTTGGTGGGCGTGGCTTGGTGGGCATGGCAGGGGAAGGGTACTGCAAAATCCCCATTCCCTCCCCACTCCTGGGGGAAGGATATTGCAAAATCTCCATTCCCACCCCACTCTGGGGCTACAAGAAGTGATATTTGCCGGTTCTCCAAACTACTCAAAATTTCCGCTACCGGTTCTCCAGAATCTGTCATAACCTGCTGGATTTCAGCCCTGCCCTAGAGACTGTCCTGGAAGGAGTGAGGCAAGAACAAGAGAGGGCCAATGAAAGATAAACAACTGCCCAGAGTCAAAAAATTTCCAGCTCTTTCTTTGATATACTTAGTAAATCTGTCAGTAGTCGGTAAGTGAGGCTCTTTAGCAATATTAATGCATCAGAGCAGAGTCAGCTATTAAACTGTTAGAGCTTGTGACACAATGAGGGGGTTAGGGACAGCAGTTTTCCATCTCCTTGTCTAGTTATCACGGTGTTTTTCTGGTTGTGAAGATATATCCAGGAATGCATGTATCAGATTTAGGTCCAGATCTAATCTTATTTTCTTGTAGGAGAACAGGAGACAAAAACATCTATAATGCAGGATGGTTACAACTCAATTTTACTCATGGAACCAAGGAGAAAATTATAATAAGTGGGGAGCTCACAATCTTCATTTCCACCAAACTGCAGGCCCCAGTCACTAAACATGCCACATATAAGTGGGTTTCAGTGACACTGCTGATCAAATTCAAGCTTTGAGTGCATTGCTGATAAACATTTCACTGTTTCCTGTTGTATTAAATGTCCATGTCCTGAACTGGGAAATTGCACAGTTAAATTAACAGCCATCCAACCTCTAGTTGAGTAGCTATTAGGTGGAGATTTTACTGACAGGACAACAGAAATCACCCAGTCCTAAACTATAGATGTAGAATTTCAGCATCCTCCTCCATGCAACAATTTCCTTAGATATATTTTAATCCAAAAATGGGAAATGAAATACTACAAAGTCTATACAAAATTTATCAGCCAAGGAAATGTCTCCGTTATGAATTTTAAAAAAAGTTTATGGCAATGGAATAGACCAAGAAAAGGTGATTTTGATTGTTTCTAAACTGAACACTGCACATAGCTATCTCTCAAAGACTTTGAAACCTATAATAAATATTAGATCTGCTTTCTCTCCAGGCAGATTATGATCATGTACCTTAGTTCTGTTCATCCAAAGGATAGGGATGTGTGTAGAGTCCTTGTTGTTCCTCTCAACTGCTGAATGAGGAATCAGTCTGTATCCATAAAATGATCGATATGTATCAGATCAATATGAGCTAAGATTTTGAATTTCCAGAAGCAAGGTGCAAAATAGTTATAAGCCATCTGAATGGACCAATGCTATGATGCCATCAATCCTGATTCAGCTGTACTGGCAGATAACAAGTTCTTTTTTTGCATTCAGCTAGAGCATGTTATCCAGCATGGATCTAAATATTGGTGTGAATAGGTTTGATTTTATGCCAGCAAAAAGCCCCTGCCTGTCCTTTATAACATCTTCTGGCAACACCAGCTGAACACGCCTTATCCAGTAGAATATCACAAATAGCTACAATCAATTAAAAAAAAAAACAATAATACAGAAATTTCCTGGAAGCAATCAAGAGCAGTTGTCAGATGGAATGTCCAGGATAAATTTTGGAGACTTGCATCAATTCCCTGGGCTTGAGCGAAATGATTGGTGGTTTCAGAAGGAGGCAAACTAATTAGCCAAATCAAATCTAGAAAGGTCCCTGAAGAGGATTAATGTATTTTGAATTCATAGAGAACTATTTGTCTAATGGGGAAACTATCCTAGTTTCACTCTTCATTTACAGTGTAAAATCAGGTGGGCAAACACACACCCTTGTGTGTGTGTGTTTGCCCATAATTGTCAGCATTTCCACAAAAGTAAAAAAAAAAAGGGTTCTCTTAACTAACTTTTGGTCAGCAAGCTAAATCTTGGTCACAAGCCCTATTAGCTTCTTTTACTTGTTTTTATAGCTATGCTAGAAGTTCCTGGAAATGACAATGGGGGTGGGGGGGACACCTTGGCATGTGACCAGGATGGCCTTGGATCAAACCAATCTTTGTGTGATCTGAACTCCATATTTTATAATTTGATCTTAAAGTAGTTTTGTCTATTGCTTCCAGAGGATTTCATAAAAGGCTTTTGACCCCGTATCTAGGAAAACCCTTTGGCAGAAACTCAAAGTCTCTTCAATGACTTGAGCAAGGACTAGCATTGATGATGGTATCTAGTTTGGGTAATGAAATGTCTACAAGGAAACAAGCAAGCTCAGAGAGCACCAGGGACCTTTCAATGAAGAGTTATTTCCTCCCTCCAGAGCTGGGCTACTATTTTTTTTTAAAATTTGATTTATATGCCGCCCTTCTCCGGAGACTCAGGGCGGCTTACAATGTGCTAAGCAATAGCCTTCATCCTTTTGTATATTTATACAAAGTCATCTTATTGCCCCCACAACTGGGTCCTCAATTTACCTACCTTAGAAAGGATGGAAGGTTGAGTCAACCTTGAGCCTGGAGAGATTTGAACCTGCAGTAATTGCAGGCAGCTGGTCTTAATAACAGGGTGCTTTAGACCACTGTACTACCAAGGCTCCTACTATGACCCCTCATCCTTGGTGCTCTCTGAGCTTGGTTGTTTTCTTGCAGATGTTTCATTACCCAAACTAGGTAAGCAAATAAGTGGTATATTAGTTACAGGGGTGGTTTCTACTTACCTTTACTACCAGTTTGTAGCGGGGCCGTGCGCATGCGCGAGTGAAGTGAGCACACACGCACAATCTTCTGCGCATGCGCAGAAGCATTTTAGTGACGTCAGGGTCGGTGGGTGGAGCCTCCCATCAGTTTTACTACCAGTTTTACTATAGAACTGGTGCGAAGTGGGGGCAACCCACTACTGATTAATTACCTAGTCACTGAGTTTGGGTAATAAAACATCTGCAAGAAAACAATCAAGCTCAGAGAGCACCAAGGACTCTTCCTTACAAATCCTGAGCTACAAATATTCTCCTTTGTTGATGGGCAACTATGGCAACTTTATGATTTATGTACTTCAACTCCCAGAATTCCTGAGCTAGCAGTCTACCCTTACCTTACCCCTATGCTTTTGTTACACTATATCACCTATTGCAAGATAAAATGCAAATCTGTAGAATGAACATCTTTCGTGGCCAGTTCAAATAGGAAGGTATGTAAGTCAGGATGTTTCTTTAATTCACCTGCCATTTCACATCAAAGCTAAGAGGGCATTTAACTAGGGAAGATCATTGTCTCATGAAGTTTCTTAGGAAACCTGTCCCAGTAGTAGATCTCGGCATTCAATATTTCATCATTTTTCCAATACTAACAATATTGTTCAATCTCTAGACCTCTTTTATGGATACTTTGCATGATTGAAGTCAGGGGTGAAATCCAGTAGGTTCTGACAGGTTCTGTAGAACTGGTAACATAAATTTTGAGTAGTTTGGAGAACCAGTAGCATAAATTTTGAGTAGTTCATAGAACTGGCAAATGCCACCTCTGGCTGGCCCCAGAGTGGGAATGGAGATTTTGCAATATCCTTCCCCTGCCATGCCCACCAAGCCACACCATGCCCATAGAATTGGTGGTAAAAAATTTGGAATTTCATCACTGATTGAAGTCCATTTTTAGGATTTTTGAGTCCTAGTTCTGCCTCTGCTTTTTCATGATCACATCAGAGCTTCTATTCCCCTTTCAATTTTGGCCTCCTACTTATTTATATATTATTAAGAGGTCTTCTTTCCCTTCTTCTTAAATTCAACCAAACATAATGGAATTAGGGAGTCCTGCTCAAAGTTCTAGTTACCTGAGTTCTAGCACTCAGGAGATCAGTTATATGAAAGGTAATTTCACAGGATTTTTAAAATTTATTGGCAAACAGATGTGGACACGTGTCAGAGACAACATGATGTGAAATTGTCATGGTTTAGAAAGTTGTATAGACACACAATTGTTGCCTACCAGAACAATCATATCATTCATCTTGCCATCAAAAGAGCAGACAATCTCTTTCATTTCATTTATAATGTTAGAGATTGCATTTTTATTTCACCAATGAATAGACAAACCAGAACAATGCTGAAATGGGAGGAATAGTTAAAAATGAAGTTATGTATTTAATATTTCAAGATGCAGGACTGCTCTTTTTTATTCTGTTATATATTTGCTGAAAGTATTCATGATTTATTTTGGACCGTGTGGTTAACAGGTGTAAAACATCTGAGAGAAAAAATTCCTTTTTTTTTTTTTAATTTGATTTATATGCCGCCCTTCTCCGGAGACTCAGGGCGGCTTACAATGTGTTAAGCAATAGCCTTCATCCTTTTTGTATATTTATACAAAGTCAGCTTATTGCCCCCACAAACTGGGTCCTCAATTTACCTACCTTAGAAAGGATGGAAGGCTGAGTCAACCTTGAGCCTGGCGAGATTCGAACCTGCAGTAATTGCAGGCAGCTGGTCTTAATAACAGGGTGCTTTAGACCACTGTACTACCAAGGCTCTTTTGTATGTTTTCATCCATCTAATCTAGTCCAGTCCAGTCCCCAATCCAATCCTATCCAATCCAATCTAATCAAATGGAATTGAATCAAATCTATTTAATTATTCAGGTTTTAAACTATTTAAAAAAAACAAATGGAAAAAAAAATCACCACGAACCTTGCTGTCAGATTCAGGTTAATGTCAGGATTCCAAGTAACACCCCCAATGAAATAACACTCAGAGGTTTGAAGTTCCTCAAAGTTCCATTTTATTAGAGATGTCATATTGGCACATCTGGGAAAATCTGAATCTGAACACTTCCAGGTTTTCCCCACCCATAGAAAAGTCCAAGTCCCTGCCCAGCACCCATGGTACAATCCAAGCACCATCCCTACTGGAGATTTCTCCCAGTTCCAGCCTTCTAGATGCAGGGCAAGATGTCCTTGACTCTCTGAGAAAGGAATGTTATTATGACTATATCATCCTGGCCAGGGTGGGTTCTACTTACCTTTATGACCAGGACACAATGGTAGTAATCGCAGATCGCCTATGACAACATCTGGGGCTTGGGCAGAGGCTCTTGCCGGTTATACTACTGGTTCTTGTGAACAGGTCCGAACTGGGGGCAACTCACCACTGATCCTGGCTCCACACAATTCCCCCCTCCCAGTTTCCCACAGTAGTAAATGTGGCAGGCCTGAAGATCCAACAAAAAAGATGACTTCCAGGCCTGACATTTGCAGCTTCAATATTCTCATTCTCAACCCTTTTGCATACATCATTTTTTGACTCTCAGCCTTTGCTCCACCCTTCTCAGCAACCTGCCCAGAGCCTCCTTCACCTGATCGTTCCTCAGACAGTAGATCATGGGGTTGAGAAAGGGGGTAACGGCGGTGTAGAAGACGGTGACTATTTTAGCAGTCTGTGTCTGAGTTTTCCCACCTGGAGCTACATACATTCCTGCCACAGAACCATAGAAAAGGACCACCACCACAAGATGGAAAGAAACGGTGGAGAAGGCTTTCTTTCTGCTATGTTGATTAGAGGATTTGATCAGTGTGGCAATTACAAAGCCATAGGAAATAGCGACAAAGACAAAGTTGCCTAATGCCATAAAAAAGTTCATGGAAATCTGACTTATTAAAAAAACATTTTTTAAAGGTGAACAAGCCAGGGAGAGGAGGCCTTGATCACACACAAAATTGTCAATGATGTTGGAGCCACAGAAGGACAGTCTGGAGATCAAAGTCACTGGGACAGCGTATCCCAAGAACCCAGCAATCCAGCAACCAGCTACAAGCTTGGAACAGTTTCTTGAAGACATCATTGTCGGGTAGCGGAGTGGGTGGCAAATGGCTAAATAACGATCTATGGCCATAGCTGAGAGGAAGAAGCATTCAGTGCTGCCAAACGAGAAGAAAACGTAGAACTGAAGGAAACAAGCTTGGAAGGAGATGATTCCTTGAGGGGAAGCCAGATCAAAAATCATACGAGGTATGGTCGTGCTCACGTAGCAGATTTCCAACCAGGAGAAATTTCCCAAGAGGATGTACATGGGTAGCTGGGCCAAGTGGTCATCTATATGCACCAGAGTGATAATAGTGATGTTTTCAATCAAAGTTATTATGTACATAAAACTAAAAAGGATAAGGAGATAGAATCGCTTTTCCTGTCCTCTCTCCAAACCCAATAAAATGAATTCCTGGACTGTAGTTCCATTAGATAGCTCCATCTGGAATCAGAAAAAAGAATCGGAGGAATCATACATTTTCAAAGTAGTACCGTTCACATGCATTTCTTTTCTTTTTTTAAAATATATTTTTTATTATTTACATATAAATATATTGAATACAGCATTTCACTTGCCATAAAAACCAAACTGAAGACAAATAATATATATACTACTTAAACAGTGCTAGTGTTGTACAATTATTTTTGACCATCATATTCATTCTAATACAATGATACATATATAGTACCTCATTCCAGGTCCGCCTAGCCTAATTTTTTCATATTCCAACTTCCATGTGTCATAATATTCTGTCTCTCCTTTGTCTTTTATTTTTAATGTTAGACTGTCCATTTCTGCACACACTAGTATCTTCCTTATTATCTCCTCTTCTGAAGGGGTGTTTTCACTTTTCCATACACCATTCTTGCTGCAGTCAGGATGCGTAGTATTAGGTATATTGTCCCTTTATCATATCTATCTAATATTTGCCTCAAGAATCCAAACATGCTTTTTTGTTTTGTTTTGTTTTGTTTTATTAGATTTTTATCCTGCCTATATTGTTTTATAAGTAACACAAGGCAGTGAACATACTTAATAGTCCTTCTGTCTCCTATGGGAGGGCAGAAGGACTACTATGGGCTGAGAGAGTGTGACTGGCTCAGTTACCCAGTTGGCTTTCATGCCTAAGGAGAGACTAGAACTCACAATCTCCTGGTTTCTAGACCAGAACCTTGCTCAGTACATCAAACTGGAACAGCCAAAATCTACAATTTAGTTTAAGATATCCAGTTTAGCTGCCAACCAATTCTAACAACCTTGATTCCAAAAAGAAATCAGATCACTAAAAGTATAGAATAAATGTAGAATAAAATTAAATTTTTAAGCTTAAAATTTATTCCTATTTAAAGAATAAACAAATTGTAGAATAAAGTTTGTACAAGAATTTTGGAGCAAGTTAGAAAAGAGGATAGGAATTTTAGGAAATCTTTTGTGGACCTTTCACAGAAATCCTGTTGCTGAAAAGTAAAAGAAACCTTCATTACTGGTGGTATAAAATTAATACCAGTATCTTCTTATCACTTATTCATTTTCAATAATACAAAAGTATCATAGAAATTCAAGAATGAATATCATGAATATGTTAACTCGCCCCTTAAAGATAAATTTAAAAGCTTTTCCCTGTTCAGTCTTGTCCAACTCTAAGGATGGTGCTTATTTCCATTTCTTAGCTGAGGGAGTTAATATTCTCCAAATACACTTCTGTGATTATGTGGCCAGCACAGGGGTGAAATGCTCCTGGTTCAGACTGGATCGCTCGATCCGGTAGCGTGGCAGTAGGTGGTTCGAAAATCAAAAAAATCAGCAAAAATCCCTGCCCCCACCCCCATGCCCAGCTGAGGATCATCAGAGGCTTTTTTTTTTTTTTTACTTTTAAAAGCATATTTTCTACAACCTCTTTGGCCGAAAAAATGCTTTTAAAAGTAAAAAAAAAAAAAAGCCTCTGATGATGGTGCGGCTCAGCTGGGATCGTCAGAGGCTTTTAAAAGCATTTTTTTTACAACTTCTTCAGCCAAAGAGGTTGTAGAAAAAATGCTTTTAAAAGTAAAAAAAAAAAAAAGTGGCCATGCCTACCCAGTCACATTACACCCCCCCCCACTAAGCCACGCCCACAGAAACAGTAGTAACAAATTTTACATTTCACCACTGGGCCAGCATGACTATACACTGAGGTGCACAGAACATTGTGGTAATTTATCTACTCACATTTGCATGCTTTTGAACTGCTGGTTCAAAACACTACTTATGAATGGTTGGCAGGACCTGGGGCGAGTAATAGGAGCTTACCACAACACATGGTGCTTGGAATTTGAACTCAGGGTGTCAGCTTTCCAGATTTCCTACTGAATCATCACACATACCCAACTCACCCCTTAACAACACAGAAAGCAATGGAAGCAAACTTAGAAAACAGCAATAGCACTTAGATTCCCCCCCCTCTCTCTCTTTCAAAAATTTTGAAAGCCTCTGGTAAATATTACTGCTATTTTCTCTTCATATAGGTAATGATTACTTACTATTAGCTCCACTCCTTCACAACTGTCAACTGCAAATAAGGAATGAAGTTGAGGCTGCCTTGTATAAGCTGATCAGCCCAAATGAGTTCAGTCTTAGCTACAAGCAACGTCCAATGTCATTACAAGTCAACCCAACAAAAAGAAATATTTTGGTGCTATGAGATTGGGCTGTACTGGCAAATAAGGAGTATTTTTTGCAGTAAGTAGAATCGTATTATGCAACACAAAGTAAAATAATAGCACGGACAGAATTTCTTGCAAGGAAGAAAAAATATATCACATGTTAAAGCATCTGTTGGCAATCCTGGTTGAACTCTCCTTATCTGCTGAAACATTATAAATTCTTATTAACAATTAAAAAAAAAAAGAATGGAGAAAAAGGTTCCTGGAGGCCGTCAACAGCAGTTGAATAAATAGCAAAAAGGATTCCCTGGACAGGCGTGACGTGATTAGCCACCTCCCCTGGGTTTAGAAGGAGACAAACTAAATAGGCAAATCAAACCTAGGAATGCCTCCTGTTGACTCTAGTGTCATGTGAATTCATGGAAAATAATTTTACCTGGTGGAAAACCAACCTTGGTTTCGTTCTTCACTTACAATTAAATATCAGAAAGAGGGGAAGGAGTAGAGAGAGAGGAAGGGAGAAGAGAGGAGAGGAGAGAAGAGAAGAGGAGAAAGAAGAAAAGGAAAAGGAGAGGAAGAAGAGGTTGGGAAAGAGGAGTAGAGGAAAAGGTTAGAAGGGGAGAAGAAGAGAGGAGTGGGGGAAGAGAAGGGCAAGTAGGAAAGAGAAAGAGAGAAAGAACAAAGGAAGTAGGAGAAGAGAGAGGAAGGAAGAGAAGGGGAGGAGACGAAGAAAGGTTGGAGTAAAGGTAAAGGGTAAAAGAGCAGCCCTGAAAAACTAAAAATGAAAAATGAAAGTTAAAAGAAAAGATGAATGAAAAATGATGGAAATGACTGTACATGTAAATGTGTTTATGAGAAATAAAAATAAAAAAATATATTAAAAAAACAATTAAATATCAGCTGCAAAGCATACAATATATTCACATCAACTGATGAAGAAAGTAGTAACTTGAAAGTTGTTAATTCAGAGAATTATGACAAGCAGAAAACATCAACCAGTTATATTTGAAAATTATAGGACACACCCGTGTTAACATTCCACATATTAAAGGAAGGACAGCCGTTGGCTTGGCCTGGACAAAGGAACCATCACCAAATAATAAAGACTTGAAAAAGGACAGCAGATATGCCAACAATTTAGCCAAATAATATAAAGGAGATATATATACAGTAGATGGTATCAGTAGTAGGTTTCAAAACCCGTTGCTACCGGTTCGCTTGTGGCTACTTACACGCTTGCACACATGCGCAATGCTTCTGCACATAAGCTTCTGCGCATGTGCAGAAGCATCCGGGCGGTTGGGCGGACCCTCCTCCTGCTGCTGCTACCAGTTCACCCAATCTAGGACGAACCGGTAGCAATCCACCACTGGATGGTATCCAGGATATGGGTAGATGTGTTCCAAATGTGAAAAGTAAAATCATGTGGCTGAATCTTAGTGTTTTCCCTGCAGGTGCAGGGTCTGTTTTTTGGATCAACGAATGCCATTTTGTGAGATCAAATGCAGCATCTGGGTCAAACTGGTCAATTTTCATGTTCACATTTACTGTATCTTGCCATTTTTGCTTTGGCCATCCACATGGGCACTTGCCATCTATATTAAAGTGGAAGGTGATGTGGACAGCAGTGTGGGGTGATGTTCATAGCAAATGGCCTTATCGTTCTAGGCCAGGGGTGTCAAACTCAAGGCCTGAGGTACTTAGATGTGTCCACGGGGCCACCCTGGAAACAGTGAAGGACCTGGTACTTCTGCTTGCGAAAATGGAGCATGCAGCCCTCCTGAGCTCTGTTTTTGCTGGCAGAGGGTTTCAGGAGGCCGTCACAGCCAAAAGCAGAATTTGAGAGCCAATTTTCACTGGTAGAGCGCTCAGGCCACCACAGGTGCCCCAACATGAGTGAAATTGAGCTGGCCACGCCCACCCTGGCCACACACCCCTGCCCCACCCCCCGAGGTTGAGCACAACCCTGATATACCCCTGTTCTAGGCATTTCTTCTGAATTATTTTCTGATATTGGCACAGTGCCCATGTGCTTCCAAACTGTGTCATTGCTGACAATGGTCATAGAGAGAAACGCCTAATGACCAATGAAGAAGAAAAGTCTGTGCATGTGAATAAATCCCTCATTATTTTTTTCATGCCTTCCACTCCGATTTATTGCCAAAGGGTTTAAAGGGACAAATGAAATAAAAATGTAACCAGTTCTTATGCAGTATAGTAATTTGGCTTGTTTCTTTCTTCCTTGTGTTTACACTACCTCAGTCGTTGCTTCATTCTCTTCAGGCCCCTATTCACAGTTTCCTTCCCTTATCATTCTTTAAATAGATCACTGGATTGAGAAATGGAGTGACTGAGATGTAGAAGTGAGTAACTACTTTAGTCACTTGTGAATGATTGGGAATGATTGGGAATCACTTGTGAATATGTGTACTCTTCACAAGCATTTGTGTACTTGTGAATAGTACACCTATAGTAGGTTACTATTATTCTCAAATTAATGAAGTTCTCTAACTAACAAAGAACAAAGAAGGTCTCTACCATATCTGTGTAGCTTGTGACGTTTACCCTTCATTAGCCTCATTAATAGGCATATATATACATTAAATGGTCTCTAATGACTGGTGCTGCGGTAGAAATTTCCTTCCTATGGGTTTTCTTACAAAATGGCTGTTGTTCTTCAAACAGTCATTATCCAGGGAAATATCATCAGAATTTCAGCAGTGATATATCAGAACACAAATGGTCACTCCCTAATTTCCCCAAATGGGCCACCTTTATTTTTTAAAATATTTATTTATTTATTTATTTATTAGTTCAATTTATATGCCGCTCTTCTCCGAAGACTCAGGGCGGCTTACAATGCACTTATAGCAATAGCCTTCATTCTTTTGTATATACCTGCTTATTAGAGCTTTTGACCCCCCCATAAGTGGTGTTTCTACAAAGTCAGTTTATTGCCCCCACAATCTGGGTCCTCAATTTACCTACCTCGGAAGGATGGAAGGCTGAGTCAACCTTGAGCTTGGTGAGATTTGAACTCGCACTAATTGCAGGCAGCTGGCAGCTAAGTGCTATATAACAGCACTTAGTCCGCTGCACCACCAAGGCTCTGGTGCAGCCTTTTAAATACATTAAAAAGAATACATTAACTATCTCCAGGAAAACTCACTCATCATTCTCAACTGTTTTTATTTTCTAAAAAATTGCACGGAATCAAAATCACAAAGCTGAAGGGACTATTTGGTCCCTGAACGTTGCTCGTTTGAAGAATCCAAATTTAAGCATCCCAGAGAGAAGGTTGCCTACCCATTGCTGTACGCATCCAATGAGGCTGACCCTTTTTCCAACATTCACATGGAATCTGCCTTCTTGTGACTCAAATTTTTCTTCTGTGTCCAGCACTTTTGGAGTATGAGGCACGAACAACCAGACTGACACATATAGAGTTCAAACCAGTGGTGAAATGTAAAATTTGTTACCACCTGTTCTGTGGGCGTGGCTTGGTGGGGTGGTGGTGGTAATATGACTGAGTGGGCATGGCCAACTTTTTTTTTTTAACTTTTAAAACCATTTTTTCTACAACCACTTCGGCCGATCCCAGCTGACTTGCCTGATCGGCAGAGGCTTTTTTTCCTTTTAAAAACATTTTTTCTATAAACCCTTTGCCAAAGAGGTTGTAGAAAAAATGCTTTTAAAAGCCTCTGATGATCCCGGTTGAGCTGCCTGATCATCAGAGGCTTTTTTAAAAAAAACTTTTAAAAGCATTTTTTCGGCCAAAGAGGTTGTAGAAAAAATGCTTTTAAAAATTAAAAAAAAGCCTCTGATGATCGCGCGGCTCAGTTGGGCAATGCGGGGTGGGTGGGCAGGGATTTTTGCAATCGGTTCTCTGAACCACCGGCTTCCATCGCTACCAGTTTGGGCAATCCGGTCCGAACTGGGAGCATTTCACCACTTCAATGGTTCAAACTAGCCATTTTATTTTATTTATTTATTTATTTATTTTATTTATTTATTATTTATTTATTTATTTAAAAAGTTTTACAAATACATTTTCTCCCCAATTTCCCCCCCGACCCTCCCTGACCCTAACACTAACCCTCCCCTCCCCCATGACTTCCTCAAAATATAATCCAAATCAAAATCACATTTTATAAAACTTGAACCCCTCCGCCCCCTGTATATTATTCAAATCTTCATAAAATTCAATTATTCTATCCCTATATAGTACATTCAGTTAAAAGCTATCTGATATTTCCTAGTTTGATATTTATTCTGCACATAATCTATCCACTTTTTCCACTCCCATACATAAGTCTCTTGAGTCCGATCTTTTAGATATGCTGAGATCTTCGCCATTTCTGCAAAATTGGCCATCTTCATAATCCATTCTTCAATAGTAGGCATAACATCATTTTTCCAATATTGACGTATCAATAATCTCGCTGCTGTCACCATATACAATATCAACTTTGTTTCATCCAATGTGAAACCCTTAACTATACCCAATAAAAACAATTGTGGAGAAAACTGTAGTTTTTTCTTCAAAACATTTTGCATAACCCACCAAATTTTTATCCAACAACCCTTCACTTTCTTACAAGTCCACCACATATGATAATATGTGGCAACTAAGCAATCACATCTCCAGCATTTTGGTTGAACATTAGGATACATACACGATAATTTCTTAGGATCTAAATGCCACCTATAAAATATTTTATAAAAATTTTCCCTCAAATTCTGCGACTGTGTAAATTTAACATTCTGGACCTATATTTTTTCCCATGTTTCCAACATCACTGGCTCTGCAAAATTTTGCGGCCACTTTATCATACAATCTTTAACCAATTCATTTTCCGAATCTCTTTCTAACAAAACATTATAAACCCTCTTAATATGCATTGGATCTTTCTCTTTTATATGTCTAACCAATTTTTCTTCATGCATCATTATACCAGTTTTTTGGTCTTTCCATCTCAGTTGAAGTTGATTATACTGTAACCAAGTTAAATTAGTCCCTTCTTCCAACAGTGTTTCTAATGTCTTTAATTGCCATCTGCCCCATCCATAAAAAGAACTTCTTTATATAACCCCCCCCCCCGAGTGACATTATATTTGTATTCCACATGATATGACCAAGATCCAGCCATAACGGTATTTTATAATCCCATTTGAATCGGTGCTTCTTCCAAACTCTCATCAAAGAGTTCCTAAGTATGTGGCTTTTGAATACTTTATCCACTTTATTCTCATAAAATAAATATGCATGCCAACCAAATTCAAGATCATAACTTTCTATATTCAATATTCCAGTCTTTGTCCTTCCAAACCAATAACTTGTTTGCGTCAAGGCTGCTGCTTCGCCATTTTATTGTTATAATACAGAATTCTTCCAAACTAGTAGCTTTTCCCTGGAAAGACCAGAAAAGGCACAAAGTGTCAGATAATTATCTAAAACAGTGCCACTGAACCACACCGTCTATACTGGAAGGATGGTTTTGTGTTTATACTTTCCCTCCATTTTGTCTAAGAGACTGAAGGGGAAGTGGCTTAGCCATTCTATAAATATGACCCCCTTTACCCACACACACTGGGGGAGACACAGAGGAGACACACAGGAGAAAAGAGAGAAGAAGGGATTATTTTCTAGGCACATTTACCTCAGAAATAAATAAAGACCAAGACACAATGTTCTGTGATTTAAAATGTAAATAGTTTATTGATTTTAAATAAACAAAAATTTTCCTTGATAAAAGAAATCTGGCTTAATTGTAGCTGCTGGGACATTCCAAGATCTTACTGACCTCTACAACCTAAACTAAAAAATTTTCTAACACAAAGGAATTGTATGTGTGTGTGAGAGAGAAAGAGGTTGGGGGGGAGAGGGAGAGGGAGGGAGAGAGAGGAGGAGAGGGAGGGAGGGAGAGAGAGAGGGGGGAAGGGAGGGAGGGAGGGAGGAATTTTTCATTTTTGAATGAAAAATTGTAATTCACACACACACACACACACACACACACACACACACACACACACATATATTTGGAGACTAAAGATTCACTTGCCCTTTTTAAAGCCACACAAAATACAACCTTATATTTAGCCTCTATTTATTATTCCAAGATCACATTACTCAATCAGATGTTCTCTATCCTATATTTGTTCATGTTCTCTAAATAAGCTTCTCTCGTAAATTGCATTTTGTCACTTTCAGCTTTCTTTAGCGTTATCAAGATTTTGAATTTTGAATAGGATATGAATTGTTTCACCCAGTTTGGGCTCATATGGCAATCTGATAAGTTTTCTCTAAATTTGTTTAATTTTTAATTGTCTCTTACAACAATTGAAGAATATGGGACCCAGAATTGACCTTTGTGGTATATCCATGTAGACATTATCAAATTCATGTAGTAATCAAAGACCTTCTTGGACATTAGAATTGTATGTGTGTGTTTTTGACACAGTCTAAAGGTTCACTTGCCTTTTTTTTTTTTTTTTGAAGCCACACAAAATGCACACTCATATTCAGTCTCCATTTAATATTCCAAGGTCACTAGCAATTACTAAATTCTCTATCCTATAACTGTTCATTTATATGTTCCCTAAGTGAACTTTCCTCTGTTAGATTTCATTCTCTTACTTTCAGCCTATTTCTCTTGCCTTATCAAGATTTTGGATTTTATATGTTTTCTAGGATATGAACTGATTCATCCAGTTTGGGCTCAACTGGCAATCTGATAAGTTTTCTCTCCAATTCTTTGTTTAACAACTGTTTAACAACTGTTTCTTACAATAACTGAAGAATATGGGACCAGAACTGACCTTAGTGGTCGGATGGATGGGCATTATGAAATTCATGTAGTAACTAAAGACCTACTTGGACATTAGAATTTTTTTTTTCAGTGTGACATAAATACTGTTTTATTAAAGAAGCATGCCTTTGGTTTAGACTGTACACATTGGTGGTTGTGTTTAATTTTTGTTCATAGTTTTCTTCTACAATTTTTGACTATTCCTTGTTCCATATGACTCTCATCTTTCTCTTTAGTAATGTATTCAGTGCTTCTTTCACTTGATTGTTCCTCAGACAATAGATCAAAGGGTTGAGAAAAGGTGTAAACGTGGTATAGAAGAGAGTCATTGCCTTAGTGAAACCAAACTGACTTTCTCCACCTGGTAACAAATACATGGCTGTCACTGAACCATAGAAAAGCGAGACCACAATTAGATGGAAAGAGATGGTGGAAAAGCCCTTCTTACGACTGCCTTTGTTGGGCGTCTTCATTAGAGTGAAAATCACAGTGCCGTAGGACAGAATAACAAATGCCATATTACTTAGGAGCAAACCACTGAGGCAAACCTGACTCATAGCGGGAACTATTCCAAGTGGAGGGCAAGCCAAGGATAGGATTGGGACAGCATCACACAAAAAGTGATCAATGATATTGGAGCCACAAAAGGACAACTTAGAGATCAACGCCGCTGGAACAAGATACCACAGAAAGCCAAGGATCCAGCAAACACCCACCAGAATGTAGCAGACATTTTGAGACATAATTTGTGGGTAGTGCAACGGGTGGCAGATGGCCACGTACCGATCTAAGGCCATAATTGAAAGGAAAAAGCATTCAGTGCCTCCAAGGATGAAGAAGATGTAGAACTGGATTAAACACTCTTTGAAAGAAATGATGCCGCCAGGAACTGCTAAATCAAAGATCATGCGAGGAACTATGGAGGACACGTAGCACATTTCCAACCAGGAGAAGTTACCCAGCAGGATGTACATCGGAAGTCGGCCCAGATGGGTGTCTAAAAATACCAAGGTAATAATGGTGATGTTCTCAGCCAAAGTGAGGACATAGAGAAAAGTGAAAAAAATGAGGAGCAACAAACGGTTATGCTGTCCAATTCCAAATCCTAGTAAAACAAATTCCTCAACCGAAGTCTTGTTGGTTGAATCCATCTGGAATGAGATAAGAATTTAAATCCTCACCCATGTTCTCTTACCACATCTTATCAATCACTTCTAAAAGAACAAATGTAACAAGCATTCAAGATTATGTGGGAAATCAGGCAGTAAAGTGGTGCACCAAGGTTTTAATTTTTAAATTGTGCTTTAACATTGCAATAATCAGTTGGGGCAAACAATGTGAATTGAATTACCTAGTACCATGATGGCAAACCTATGGCACGCATGCCACAGGTGGCACACAGAGCAATCTCTGCGGGCATGCGAGCCAACGCCCAGGTCAGCTCTACTGTGTATGCCCATGCGCCTCCCACCGGCCAGCTGATTTTTGGGTCTCTGTTGGGAGATGCACGTGTATGCATGTGGGGGGGGGAGCGGGGCCCCCCATGCCTGTTTTTGGTCCCAGGAGGCTTCAGGGAGTCCTGTTAGCACTAAAATGGGGGTGCCCCGCACTCTCCACACCCCATTTTTGGTCTCAGGAGGCTTCAGGGAGGACTGCTAGCACAAAAACAATCATGCGTGCATGGGGGGGGTCGCATGGGGGGGTCGCGCACACATGTGCCGGGGTGGGGCCTGGAGGGGGGCATTGCATTATGGGTGTTGGCACACACGTGCATCTGTCACACGTACACATGTGCTTTTGGCACCCGAGGAAAAAAAGGTTCACCATCACTGACCTAGTACATTATAGGAATATTGACCAACCATACTATTTTAAGTAATCATTTGAATAATACTCCTATAGTACCATAGTAAAATATAGTTTTTTTAAAAAAAAAAAGGAAGAAAAGGACATTGGAATTACAAGATAATTATTTTATATCAGTTGCTTCTTCAAGATGAATTTGACCATGGTTTTTCTGGAGATGATGACGTTTGTGAGTTTAGTGGTCTGTCAAAATGAGCACAGGAGATACCAGCATTTATTTATTTATTTATTAGTCCAATTTATACGCCGTCCTTCTCCGTAGACTCAGGGAGGCTTACAATGCATGATAGCAATAGCCTGCATACTTTTATGTATATACCTGCTTATTAGTGTTTTCGCCCCCCCTGCCAAACGGTGTTGTTCTATACAAAGTTGACTTATTGCCCCCACAATCCGGGTCCTCAATTTACCTACCTCGAAAGGATGGAAGGCTGAGTCAACCTTGAGCCTGGTGAGATTCGAACTTGCACTAATTGCAGGCAGCTGGCAGCTAAGTGCTAGCACTTAACGGCACCTTAGTCCGCTGCACCACTGAGGCTCTTCAGCATAACTCTACTACCGGTATTTGTCATAGGACAAGCCTACATTGAAAGTTTATTACATCTCCCTCATTTTATTTATTTGTTTGTTTGTTTACGTTGACCAATGTATATGATCCAGCTATCCAAAAACTCAGCACACAAACATAGCAAAGGATTACATTATACATGAAAAACAACTAAAACAGCATTTTGGCTCAGGAAAAACACTGATCCTTAGACTGTCATTAACATCCCACCCTCTTCTTCCCATCTCCTTCCCTAAATATATGTTTAATATTTAGTAGCTTTGAAATCTGTACGAAAGAAAAACTGGACTCAATATACGAGTTACCCTTAGTTCATGCCAATATTTGATGAGTGGGAAGGGTAGGCTACCTATTGATTTATGATTTAGGTTGATAGAGTTCTGCAAAAGACTTTACCGAGGTTATAAGCAGCCAGAGAGAAACTGCGAGACATTTAGCCAGGACTGCTAAATGAAATTCATAGGAATAAATCTGTCCATGACCAATGGGTTGAGAAACACAAGAAGCATTCTGGAACACCGAACTTTGCTGAAAAATGGAGAATTGCAAGTGAGGCATAAAATCCCCAACAGGTTAAAACATACCACATAAAACATAAAGGAGAAGTTGATCAATCTCATTGTCTCCCAGCCCTGGGAAAAAGGCAATGACAAATCACTTCCAAAAGTACTGGCAAGGAAACCACAGGGCCTAGTCTAGGCAATTGCCAGGAGTCAACAGTGATTTAACTTCACATTTGACCATTTGTTATTTGTTAGATTAAAATTGAGAGAAGAATATTTTATGAATATAAATATTTTAAAGTTGAGTCATTTTAAGATATTGGTATTGTTTGCTTAAGTGTAGAGAGACGTTGTTGAATTGTTATTATCTCTCGACTAAAAGAAAGCCACAGTTTATCATCTTTGTGATAAATTGGTTTGCCGTATTTTTTTTGGTCTCTTCTAATTTGTTTTGCTATTCCCTATCCCTTTTCCCTTTTAAGTTAATTTGTATCTTAATATTTGACTTTGAAATTTAATAAAGGTATTACTTTAAAAAAAAAAAAGAAAGAAACATAACATTTTACATCTCTGCAAGGAAGCTGCTCCAGAGCTTCGCTGTAGGAAACCCATCAGAAGTAGTCTTAAAGGTGCTTTTTCAGGAGGCAAGTGGATTTCCTTGTTTTTTCTGTCGAAGATATGTCACTTCTCATCCAAGAAGCTTCTTCAGCTCTGACAGGATAGTGAAGAATGGAAGAATTTGTATTCCTTGCAGACAGCTGGTCATTTGCATCCTTTTAGAGGGTCCATGAAGCACTTGGAAGTTTGTCTGTGTCCTTGGGGTCAATCTGTTTATCTGAGGACACAGATAAACCTCCAAATGCTTCAACAACCCCCAAAAGGATGAAAATGACCAGCTGTCTGCAAGGAATACAAATCCTTCCATTCCCCACTATCCTGTCGGAACTGAAGAAGCTTCTTGGATGAGAAGTGAAACATCTTCAAAAAAACAAACGAACAAGAAAGTCCAGTTGCCTTCTGAAAAAAGCACCTTTGGGACAACCATAACCTGGATAACTGAGAATCTCTACAGACCACCAGAAATAGCTAACAGTCTTGCAAGGAAAACCTTGGCAATTTTTGCTTTGGCTGCTGGCTGTACCCCACTTCCTATAGGGGCTCTTCCCACTTATTCTTTCTTCTTTGCCCAGTTTTGCCTGAGTGTTAGGGAAAAAAATTCACAGAGGGAAGATCAATTTCTTCATTGCTTGTTCCTTGATCCCTGAAATGATGATTGCATGAGTTGGAGAATTGAAAATAGAAGACTGGTTATCCCACTTCTTCCCCATGAAAAGAGATGGAGGAAGAAGGTGGGAAAGGATTCTTCTCTTTTGCTGACACTTTTGCTATGGGTGACAGAAGAAATGGGGAGAAAATTGGGAGAGATAAACAGCAGAGATGAGAAGTGTTCTCCACATCCTTTCTCTCTTCTCTATATAGACTGAACCTCTATACAGACTGAACCTCTATTTTATTATTGTTCAGTCCTGCTTAAAGCTGGCAGCATTTTCTGCATCTTCCCACACTGTGTAACTTCACTTTGGTTGATTTAAATCATTGCATACTTGATAGCTGCCATGTAGAAAAACTGCAGATCTACTTTTTGGCATCTTTAATAGAAATATCAATAGCACTTAGACTTATATACCACTTCACAGTGCTTTACAGCCCTCTCTAAGCGGATTACAGCGTCAACATATTGCCCCAACAATCTGGGTCCTCATTTTACCCACCTCAGAAGGATGGAAGGCTGAGTCAACCTTGAGCCTGGTGAGATTCGAATTGCCAAATTACAGGCAAGTAGCCTGCAGTACTGCATTCTAACCACTGCGCCACCACAGCTCATATTTAAGAATATGTCATTAGCTAAAAGATATTTTGCTATTTGTTTAAAAATCTATTCCCAAAGATAGAAAATATTTCACAAGGATTGAATGCTCTGTTCTGCAGCTATAGAAATAGACTTTTTATTAAGGATGTAAGATTTATGGAGATCAATGTGTAAGATTGCCAACTTGGTGAGAGTAAAATATGCTGACAGTTCTGCAATGCAATCTATCATTGTTTTGGGGCAGATACAATCCAAGATATTACCAACTTCCCTCCCCCAAAACCCCCCAGTTTTCCTCTCCCCTTCTTCCTATATACAACCCACAACAAGACATGACTTGCCATCTTAAGTGTTCACAACATGCATATTTATTTTTGTAAAGTTCAATGTGTGGTAAGAACCGTCTCTATATAGTAAACCTATTGAAACTATCCAAACCTAACAGACCTGGTGGAATGATACAAATCCTCTTGTTTCTCTTTGCTAAACAAACCATATCTTGTCAACAGTAGTTATTAATCATCATTAACCTGCAATTTGAAACGAACACCGTATACCAAATTAAACCTGAAGTATTCATTTCTTGCAATAGCAGAGGCTGAATTTGGTTCACAGTGGAGAGAAATGCTGAAAAAACAGTCTCTGTCATAGTCCAACTATATAGAAGAGATTAAAAGAAATAGGAAAAGGAAGCATACTAATTTGTGCTCTACTACACACTGTGTCCTTTTCTCATCTATAAAAAGTGGACTAACCCATATATGTGAAGTCACATTTTTTTTCTTCCATTGACAGTATCTTTCCAACAAAATAAGCTTGTTTTTATTAGGTGTTCAATGGGATTGATGCAGTATATTGTCTACCTGTTTGTTCCTTTCAAATCACTACAGCAAATCAATTTTTTAAAAGTTGGAACTACAGAATAAGTCTTGAAGAAAACTATGATTACTTGGTGGTTTAGGATTGTAAAAACAGCTGTGAGTTCAGGAAGGACAAGAAGAAACTGCCTAAAATGCTATTTTGTGCAGCATTTACTGTAACTCATGAAAGTTGGTGCTCTCTTGTTACAATGCATCTGTGGATTTTCAGGGTCAGATACATTCATGCAGGATGAATCTATCAATGTTTATTACAAGTCAAGATGGCTAGTTTGTGAAGTTTCTGTGAAAATATCCTTCCAGTGGATTCAAGAGTTTTGTGGTCTTTAATGGTGAGTTTATGAATAATATTCTACAGGAATGACTAAAGTTTGATATTCATATTCTCTATCTGCTTCTTCCTTTCAAATTACTATAGATGTAGAAATAATTTGCCTTAATTCCAATTCTGCTTAATTCCAACACAGCTCTTGCTGTGTCCCAAGAATGAAATACACATAGAGCAACCAGGATGATTAGGGGACTGGAGATTAAAACATACAATGAAAGATTGCAGGAACTGGGCATGGCTAGTCTAGTGAAGAGAAGGATCAGTGTTCCAATATTTGAGGATCTGCCACAGAGAGGAGGGGGTCAAGCTATTTTCCAAAGACCAGACAAGGAATAATGGATAGAAAATGAACAAGGAGAGATTCAACCTGGAAATAAGGAGAAATTTTCTGACAGAGGGATCAACCAATCAATGGAACAGAAATTGCCTTCAGAAGTTGTGGGAGCTTCATCACTGGAAGCTTTCAAGAAGAAACTGGACTGCCATCTGTCAGAAATGGTGTGGGGTCTCCAACTTGGGTGGGGGGTTGGACTAGATGACCTACAAGGTTCCTTCCAATTCTGTTAATCTGTAATTCTGTAACATGCTCCATTGAGAGGCAAGAATTAGCTTGGATTATTGATTGCACATTTATTGTATTTCGACCTGAATAATAAAACTTAGTACAATTCTTCAGATTCAACTCATTAGTTTAGAATGGACTCCAAAATGAAAAAACAAACAAACAAATACACAACGGAAATTCTCCAAGTTAAAAAAAAGAAAGGGACAAATTAGATGAAATGGTCTACCTTAGTGCAGCCTTGTGTCTGCATTTATAAAATTCAGAAAAGTGGTTAAGATATAATCTACCCACATAAAGGTTTTTATTGAACAAAACTATTCTGTCTAAGCCACTATGTCTCAGTCATAAATTGCCCATGAATTATCTCCCAAATGGCACAACGGTATCTTACCTTGGTCCTTCTCAAAGGTGTTGGCTCAGTTACCAAGAAGGATCTGCTGATAATATATAAGTTATGTGCTGGATGCTGAGAAATTGTTTGGAAGGATTGTAATCATAGGACCATGATAAGGGGATATCACCACAGGACCTTCCCAAAAATGCAGACAAGCTATTTTGTGAAATCAGAAAGGAGTTAAGTTGGAAAATCTTCCTGGCTTGAGTTCCCCAGCGGTTCTAAGTTTCATGTCTTCAGCCACATTGATTCTTGCTCTACCAACCATAACTTCAAACTTTCCAAGGTGATGTTCACTTGGATAGTTCTTCTGTGAAAACTTTCCATCTGTTATGGCCTCTTCTGTCATAATGCAGCAATTCCAGTGAGAATTGTTCAATCCCTTTAGTCATTTCCTACAGTTTGTTAAAAGTTAGTTGGCTGCTGATCTTGACCTCAAGAACTTAATGATGGGAAAGTTCTTTGAATATCTCAAAGTTAAAATGCAGAATACCAAGTAGGGTGTTTATGGCACTTCCCCCCCCCCAAAATCAATAGCAGCAAATCATACATTCCCTCAAACATTCATAGAATATAAATAAAGCAATTGATATTCTTCAACTATAAAAAAATGGGCTGCTAAGAAAAAAAGATAAACTCAGAAAAGGCAATATCAGACCATTTATATCCTGCTGCCAAGAAAATGACATAGATGTGACATTGTAGACTGTCAGTCCTTCAAGGCAGACCAATCTAGGAAACCAAAGACATGCATACGAATAATACTTTTGTTATATGGTTATAGTAGCATAACTTTGCAAGTCAGAATATGATTTATCATAGTGAAACTTTCTCAGATTACAGTTCTGGCCCAGACTTGTATTTCTTTTAGCAGATCATTGTCTGAATAGAGGATCTTCCTCCTATACCTCATGGTTATTCCGTCTGCCCATTACAAGACCCCTGGAATCAAAGTTGCTCAATACAGGTAGTCCTCCACTTACAATATTTCAGTGGCTGTTCAAAGTTACAACAGCACTGAAAAAAGTGACTTACAAACATTTTTCAGTTATAATCTTTGTAGCATCCCCATGATCATGTGATGAAAATCCAGCTGCTTGGCAACTGGTGTCAGGCCTGGAAGCCATCTTTTGCATTGGGCCTTCAGGCCTGCCACATTTACTACTGTGGGAAATTGGGAGGGGGGATTGTATGGAGTCATGGTGATATATAGTCATAATAACATTCCTTTCTCAGAAAGTCAAGGACATCTTGCCCTGCACCTGGAAGGCTGGAACTGAGAGGCATCTCCAGTTGGGATGTTGCATTGATTGGGCCATGTGATGGACATGTGGGTGCTGGGCAGGGACTTGGATTTTTCTATGAGTGGGGAAAACCTGGAAGCTTTCAGATTCGGGTTTTCCCAGATGTGCCAATATGACATCTCTAATAAAATGGAACTTTGAGGAACTTCAAGCTCGGAGTCTTCTTTTGTTGGGGCTGTTACTTGGAAACCTGACAACTGGTTCATACTTACGACCATTGCTGTGTCCCAGGGTCATGTGATCCTATTTTGCGACCTTTTAAACAAGCAAAGCCAATGGGGAAGCCAGATTCACTTAACAGCTGGGTTACTAACTTATCAACTGCAGTGATTCACTTAACAACTGAGGCAAGAACGGTTGTAAAATGGGGCAAAAGTCACTTAACAAATTTCTCACTTAACAGAAATTTGGGGCTCAATTGTGGTCATAAGTCAAGGACTACCTGTAGATATGTCTCTGTGTGCATATGTGTGCACATGTCATAAGCTTAACTGACATTATATAAATAGTTGTTTTATGACAATAGATGTGCAACTAATCTCCTTATTCAGAGAAAAGAATGAGGAATCAATTATTATTATTTTTTATTGAAAAGTTTTAAAATATTTTTACAAACAAATTTCCCCCCCACTTCCTCCCCCTACTTATTCCCTTCTCCCTCCCCCTCCCTCGACTTCCCAGAGCAAAATACAGGGTATAGCATTTAACAAACATAATCAAACATAAACAATCCATTTTATCATGCAGTCCTTCACTAACTCAGTTTCTGAATCTATTTCTATCAATGCATTATACAACCTTTTAATATGCATTGAACTTTGATCCCTAATTTGTTTTATCAAATTTTCCTCATTTTGCGAGATACCAATTTTCTGATCCTCTTTCCATCTAATGTACAACTGTCCATACTGAAACCAAGTTTGAATTATCCTTTCTTCCCTTAATACCTCTAAAGACTTTAACTGCCACGTAGTTATTATTTTGACAATCTGGGTCACAGTTTCCTTAGTCTTTTTGTTTCTAGCTATCCAAAATCAAAAGTAAACCATATTCTTCAGATGCCAACCCCCAAAGAATGATGATCCTCTTTTAATTTAAATTTAGTATGTGAAGATCTCCGGAATGCTATCTGAAGATGTGAAAACACTTAAAACATTTCCCAGGTGTACAATTCACAGGAAGGTTTCTATTCTTCTTCTCAAGTAAGGAATGACTAATTATAGGAATATTGGGGTTATGTCATAAAATCATTTAATAGGTCTGTATGGATGTTCTTTACTCCTGTTAAATAATTTTTTCTAAGCATCTCCCACTATTTGGGGCATACATTATCCACTATATTTTGTGTAGTTAGATTTTTAGACTACCACCACTAATTCATTTGAGAAATGCTTTTATACACACCATACACACACACATACATGAAAAAGTCAAGAAGAAAGTATTTAATATTCATTTTTATTCAAAATCCCCATATGATCCTAAATTGAAAGTTCATAAATCCCAAATTCAAATTATTATTTTTTCATCAAATACATGATAAAAAGAGAAGACGTTGCCAAAAACTTTATTTTGTCCACAATTCCAATATATTCAGACAGAATCCTTCAATATTTTAACACTATGGTTGTGTTTGCTCTTAGGAGACCCTACAATGCAATCCTATTAAAATTGTTTCAAAATAAAATCTCCTGCATTATACTGGAGAATATTTCACAGTATGTTGTCTTTGTTTTCTGAAGTGTATGAGAAAGTAATAGGTTCATCGGACAAATGTTTGAGATTCCATAAGTCGTTAGTTCCCAGAGGCTTTCTCCTAAAGATTCAGATACCTAACAAGCATTACATTATGTAAAACTTTGTTTCAGGATATTTTAAAACATATTATTTGGTTGATATGAAAGAGGTCATTCTCTTGGGCTTTCCCTTGTGCTCCCCCCCAGTTTAATTTTTAAATGAAACCATTGCATTAGGTCATCTGCTAGCTTGGAGGACAATGTTATTGATATACAGATGATACCCACTTGGCCAACTGATCCTGTTAAGTTCTTGTCCCAGCGTCTAAAAGCTGTGCTGATCTGGATGCAGACTTTTAATCCTACTGAGTGGCTGTGGACTTTATGTCTCCTCTACCATGTTTCCTTGAAAATAAGATCCTGTCTTATATTTTTTTGAACCCTGAAATTAGCGCTTAGCCTTATTGCCATGTGCTCAAAAGCCCGATTGAGCTTATTATCAAAATAAGACATAATCATGTCTTATTTTGGGGGAAACAGGGTAGATGATGAGTTTCCACCTTTAAACTTGGATTGCAGTCCACATTCAAAAATAGTTCACAATCTGAAGATTTTCTTGGTATTTGCACAGCTTCTTGTGGTACCCTACATTTGTATTAGAAAATCAATCAGATGGTCACTCTTTCCTTTGTCACCTCATAATTTGACTTTTGCAATGCGCTCTACATAGATCTGCTCTTGAAGACTACTCTGAAGCTTCAACTGACCCAGAAAACATTGGGAAATGATGAGCATGTGCCTTCCTTCTTTGTGAGCTGCACTGGTTGATGGCATGCTTCCAGGTGAAATTCAAGGTGTGCTTATCACTTGTAGAGCCACACATGACATACAGCCAGGTTATTTGATGGACCACTTACTGTATTTCACATGGTATCTATCCGGAGATTAATCTTCAGCCTTGTCAAGATTCTTCTGAAATTTATTTCTATCTTCTAGGATGTTAGTTATTCCATCCCAGTTTGTCTCATTTACAAATCTGAACAGCTTTTCCCAAGCTTTTTAAGTCACTAAAATATGGATGATTAGACAATCGATAAGAGATTTTGAGGAAGCTAGAGAAGGAAGTGATAAAAGAGGGATCAAGGGATTGCTGACAAAGTAGAAGACAGCATCTTATCTCATAAATAGCAACATGCTCAAATGAAAGAAATCTGGGAAGAATTCAAATCACTATAAGGGACTCTTCCTTAATTAACTCACTATGAATGAGGTTGGGAAATTTATCTTGCAGTTATCAAAACTCTGAATTTATCCCACTTTACTAAAATCTACGTACTTGTTTTCTCTTGATTTTGCCCAAGTGTGTGGGGCTTCACAGGATCTAGGATGAAGCCTTGCTATAACTTATATGGATGTTATGAGGATAAGGTGGGGCCTAGGGACATTTTTTGGAAATAAAGAGGAGGCTGGGCATTGAAAATGTCAGGATGATGTGAATGTTATTTAAATAAGCATGCTTTGTAGTTTGCATTTTCTGTTGGTTTTAGCATTTTAGTTTGATTTTGCTTGTACTATATATATATTTTGTGCAAATAGACACTCATTTACTCCATATCAGTGTCACCTTTCTCTTTAGCAATCTGCCAAGGGCTTCTTTCACTTGATTGTTTCTCAGACAGTAGATCAAAGGATTGAGAAAGGGTGTAATGGCAGTATAAAAGAGAGTCACAGCCTTTGTGACTCCCAATTGGCTTTCCCCACCTGGTAATAAATACATGGCTGCCACTGAGCCATAGAAAAGTGAGACCACAATTAAATGGAAAGAGATGGTAGAAAAGCCCTTCCTAAGACTGTCGGAGGTCTTCGCTAGAGTGAAAATCACAGTGCTGTAGGAGATCACGACAAAGGAAATATTGCCTATCAGTAGACCATTGAGACAGATCTGGCTGAAAATGGGAGCTTTTCCAAGTGGAGGGCAGGCCAAGGATAGGATTGGTCCAGGGTCACATAAGAAGTGGTCAATGACATTGGCATCACAAAAGGACAACTTGGAGATCAACTTTGCTGGAACAAGATACCACAGAAAGCCAACAATCCAACAAAGAGCCACCATCAGGTAGCAGAAGTTGTGAGACATAATATGTGAGTAGTGCAGTGGGCGGCAGATGGCCACATACCGATCCAAAGCCATCGTCGAGAGGAAAAAACATTCAGTGCAGCCCAGGGAGAAGAAAACGTAGAACTGGATGAAACACTCATTGAAGGAAATGATGCCACCAGGGACTGCTAAATCAAAGAGCATGCGGGGCACCGTTGTGGAGACATAGCACATTTCTAACCAGGAGAAGTTGCTCAGCAGAATGTACATAGGCAGCTGGCCCAGGTGGGTGTCCAAAAGCACCAAAATAATAATGGTGATGTTCTCAACCAAGGTGAGCACATAGAGAATAGCGAAAAGGATGAGGAGTAGCAATCTGTTGTGTGGCCCAATTCCGAATCCTAGCAACACGAATTCCTCAACTGAAGTCCAGTTGGATGATACCATCTGCAATAAGTTAAGATAGTTTCCACCTTGAACCATATTCTATAACTTCATTTTGTGCCTTCTTGTACTATTTTGGACTTCGCTTCCAGGACAAGAAGCTAAACAAAACTCCCCATCTTCCTCAGCAGGTTATATCTTTGCATACTGTGATTAAAAATCAGAAGGCGGGGGGGGGGGGGAGAGGGGAAGAAAGGAAGGAAGGAAGGAAGGAAGGAAGGAAGGAAGGAAGGAAGGAAGGAAGGAAGGTGAATTTGAACAGTGGACACAATGTCTGGAGATCATGAAGTTTATAACATGATGGCTCATTGCCTTCTAGAGGATCTGTGAAATGAGTAAAGGAGACATGGCCTGACTGTACTTTTTCATAGGTCTGACTAGCATTAGATGGGAAGCATCTCACTGCTTCTCATGCAATGTCATTCTCTTTATGTATAGAAGGCAGGATAAAACACTGATGGGAATTTCCCCTCACTTCTCCTTTCCAAACATTTCATTGCCATCATCAGCTCCCTCAGCATAGTACGGGAAGAACATCTCTGAAATTCTCAAATATGATACAGTTTCTTGAGAAACAAACATCTTTGGAAATAATTTTGAACTTCTCCATTGTGTTTCCCAGTGTTGTAGGAAGCTCCCTTGTATCAGATCAGATTTTTAATCCATCAAATATAATAACGTTTCCTCTGGTACTCAGGCAAAGCTGCTTCCTTATTTTTTTCTTCTTCCATTCAATCCTGTTCAATTCTTGGAGACTGTCTGGATGTGTCCCTGCAGATAATGGCATGATTTTTTTTTCAGAAGCCATTTGCTATTGCCTCCTTCCTAGGGCTGAGAGAGTGTGACTGGCACAAAGTCACCAAGCTGGCTTTGTGCTTAAGGCAGGACTAGAAATCTCCTGGTTTCTAGTCTGATGCCTTAACCACTACACCAAATTGTCTCTCTCTTCCTCATTAGGCACTCCCTAATCCTTGGAAGAAGATTTAACTGAATTGAAACATTATAATATATTCATTATTTGAATATATTTCTCCCAAATCTTTCTTGACAGGGGATATTCAGGGAAGAGAAAGCAGAAGGTGCATCTGGTGTCCTGTTACTAAACAGTTTAGATGAATCCCTCATTTAAAATCTGATTGCACAGTCTGCAGTCTGAGAAGGACCCATTAGTCTAGAAAATAAACATTAATTTGTGCTGAGATATAGATGCAAAGTAGAATAAACAGTGCTGGACGTTTGTTACCTGTTATCAGGTAACCCATATATTTGTCTGACTGTACAATTTGGAATGAAATATAAAAACACAGCCATGGCTTATTGTCTACTACTGTCTTGCTGACCAAACCTCTTCTTTCTTGAGAAGATGGTAGCATCTCAAGAAGATTAATTAATCAAATTAATTCCACCATGGTCCTTCTTCACAAAGTAAGTCCTTATCTTATAAGTATAGTTCATACTTTACCTCAGTATTACTCCCTCCAACAGAAAGGATGTTGAAATGTGTTAGGTTTAGGGAGTGAGAGAAAGCTGTCACCCCCTCATTCTTACAGTGGTACTTAAAAATCATATTCAAGGACTGAGCAGGACGAAAGGATGTGCTGTGTGATTTACAAACTTTGAAGTCTGGTGTTAAGCATTGGTTGCCCCATGGGGATTGTGTCTCACAAGAACAGAGATAATTATCTGTAAGCCCCAAAGAGTGTTTCTTTTGGGTTCTTTGGAGTTGTTGTTTAAATGGAAAGATGCTTCATTTTCTTGCGGTAGAATAAAGTCAATTCTTGCAGATAATCAATCCTTTTGTCTAATGTCTATGGAGATTCTCAATTATCCATGTCATGGTTGTCTCAAAAGTGCCTTTCCAAAAGACAGCTGGACTTTGTGTTTTCCTTGAGGAAGAATTTTTGCTTTTCATCCAAGAAGCTTCTTCAGTTTTCTGAAGAAACTTCTTGGATGAGAAGCAAAATGTCTTCCTCAAGAAAGAAAAAAAAACAGTTGCCTTTTGAAAAAACACATTTGAGAAGTCTAATGGTAAACTTTTCTGAGCTCACAAGTGAAGAGAATGTTTAACAGATTAACAGAGTTGGAAGGGACCTTGTAGGTCATCTAGTCCAACTCCCCATCCAAGCAGGAGACCCTACACCATTTCTGACAAATGGCAGTTCAATCTCTTCTTGAAAATATCAAGTGATGAATCTCCCACAACTTCGAAGGCAAGCTGTTCCACTAATTGATTATTCTCACTGTCAGAAAATTTCTCCTTATTTCCAAGTGAAATCTCTCCTTGTTCAGTTTCTATCCATTATTCTTTGTCTGGTCTTCAGGTGCTTTGGAAAATAGCTTGACCCCTTCCTCTCTGTGGTAGCCCCTCAAATATTGGAACACTGCTATCATGTCTCCCCTGGTCCTTCTTTTCACTAGACTTGCCATGCCCAGTTCCTGTAACCATTCTTCGTATGTTTTTGTCTCCAGTCCCCTAATCATCCTGGTTGCTCTTTTCTGCACTTTTTCTAGACAACATCTTTTTTATAGTGTGGTGACCAAAACTGGATACAGAACTGTAGGTGTGGTCTTGAAAGTCTCAAGTGATGAAGCTCCCATAGAGTGGTATTAGTGTAGAATGTGTTGTAGAGGAGGCAGTCACATTTGAAATGTTATAGTAAAATATTCAGCTGCTAAAATAAAATAATAATAAACATCCAAGCAACCTGCAGGCATTTTTCATGATATGTAGCATTTTATTTCACTGGATGGAAATCAGATATCAGAATGTCCATCTATTCTAATTCTGCATTAGGGATTAAGAACAGGCATTGCTGTTGTCAAGCTCAGGGACTTGGCTTTATATTGGTGTAATTTTGTTGCCTCTGATCATTGGATGTCAATCATTGCCCTTGGCCTTCAAACCATCTTCACCAACAGATTTGCTTCTTTTAGTCAACAAGGATGCATAGTTGAATTGCATGCCTTTTGTCAGAGTTTGTTGCAGCACACACAATCAGACACAATTAAATGAACTTCAGCAGGATTCAAATTACATAAAAAACTTCTTTATATACAATACCATAGAGCAGAATTCAGCATACAATATCAGGAACACAGAAGCAATATTCATAGAAGCAAGTCATTACAGAGTAGAGAGATACAGAGGCTAATATATTATACAGAGGCTCCCATTACAGAGGCCAAACCAACTCTAAAATACAGTTCAACAAATCTAAGCCACGCCCAGACTCCAAACTGTCTCTTATGGCCCCATACAAACAAATACATGTTTCAGTTATCAAACAGCCCTCATTGGCTGACTCAGTTGCCATGTCCTATTCCAGTTCATGAATATACTCTGACACCTTTGTCTTCACTCAGTGCCAGAGGAGTGCTGAATAAATAATTAGATTCTGGATTGGATTTTGCAATAATTTTGGATCATACATGCATAGATAATGAGTGTGTTATGGATTTTAATTTGAGAGTTGATTTAGACTTAGACTTAGAATAACTTTATTGCCACTTTAAATGTGCACTAATGGATATACATTAAAATGGAATTTTGTTGCCTACAGCTCTCAAAGGGTCACCATTTCCAATATACACTACATAAACACAACAAATAAATAAATAAATATTATACATATACCCACATACCCACATATATTATATGACACAGAGAAACAGCAGCGTCTAGTTTGAATGTACATATGTAAATGGCGAGAAAAAATTGAGAATGGCATCATTGCTGAAACCCTTATTAAAGGTGACATTAGAATACTGTGTTTCCCCAAAAATAAGACCCTGTCTTATATTTTTTTGATCCCTAAAATAAGCACTTGGCCTTATTTTGGGGAGGTCTTATTATTTTGGGGCACATGGAGCAAGATGGGGCTCCTCTTGCCATCTTTATCTGATTTCCAGCTCTGCGTTTAAATATTTTCGGGGAGGGCTTATTTTCAGGGGGGAGGCTTATTTTAGTGCATGAGTTCAAAAGCCCAATTGAGCTTATTATCAGGGGATGTCTTATTTTCGGGGAAACATGGTATTTTTTTTTATTTTGACCTTGATGGTCCCCTTATTATTAGCTATATCATGTTTATTTTCCATACATTCATCAACAGTTAAGTAGTTTTGAATGCTTTTACTCCAATAGTCCTGTCCTGATCAATCTATGAGGATGAGAATCAAAATCCTATTTACAGTACATCTAAGCCATAAAAAGGTTACTTCGCTCCCCCTTTCTTGGAGCTTTTTAAGGATCATTTTTTTTGTGCTACATGGATTTGTGTGAAGTTTCTTTTTGTTTAATGTGGGAAAGTGAATCTAGTCAGTTATTAGTGGCATGGAGAAAAGTGTAGCAAGAGGAAATCATCTTGATTTTGAAATCTGTTCTAATGCAAAGCCTTTAAAGCAGTGGTTCTCAACCTGTGGGTTGGGACCCCTTTGGGTGTCGAATGACCCTTTCACAGGGGTCGCCTAAGACCATCTGAAAACACATATTTTCAATAGTTTTAGGAATAATTTTATGGTTGGGGGTCACCACAACATGAGGAACTGTATTAAAGGGTCGCGGCATTAGGAAGGTTGAGACCCACTGCTTTAAAGTCACAGAGAAGGAGATGGACATTTTAAATACTCAAAAATGTCAGCTGGACATCGGGTTATGTTCTCAAGAACATCTTACTGAGCCTGATGGAAAGAAGTTGTTGAATGAATGGTGAGAAAACTGCCTTCAAAAGTAGTTCATAAAAATACAGCTTCCAATATTAATTAAGGAATTCAGCCTGTATAACAAAGGAACGTGCTGGATCTGGATATTCGAGATAAGATGAGAAGGGAAGTCTTGTTTCAATAAAAGAAAAAAATTGAGAGCATTAGAATCCCACTTTAAGGTGGACCTTTCTGGTGAGATGAGAGAATGTTGTGGTTGCATCCTACCATTTTTTTCTAATTTTCTGGAAAAAGTTTTTTTTTTTAAATAATAATAATAACTTTATTGTCATTGTACGTATATACACAGTATACCCATACAATGAAATTCACTTAACACCCAAAGACCAGGTCCAACACATATAACAATCCCCAAACACCCACCCACCCACCACAAATTCCCCGCCCCTAAACCATCCAAACATCCACACAACAGACCAAGTAATGCTGTCCAAGAACTCACTGAACCCCTTTAGTTCATTGTTGAGTGCAATTATACTGTAGCTCTGGGATAAAAACTGTGTGTTTGTGTGTGTTCCTTAAAATCACTGGTCTCCTACTTTGCCAGCTTCAATCTTTACACATTGAGTTTTCAAGTTGAATACCCTTGAGAAACCTGTCCTCTATTGATTTATTCATTCTCACAGGAAATTTTGTTTTCATGGAATTGAATCTATTCTCAATAGAGCAGTTCCCAAGAAGCTTTTCTTTGTTGGATGAAAACTGTAGCAACCTTTTTTGGGAAAAAATGATTTAAATTCAGTATGAAGCATATAACCAAACTTAAATCTTTTATTACTTCACCAGCAAGTGAAACTCTGGGAACTAGACATACTGCCATGTCCCTGCCTGGTTGGTACTGCTCTGCTATGGTACAGAAAGAATTCTTAACAAATCAAAATAGGATGTGATTTTAGAAGATAGATTTAGTCAGATTTACTAAGATCTGAAAAATGGTTTGGACTGTTGAGGATGGTTTCTTGAC
Organism: Pantherophis guttatus; assembly: GCF_029531705.1. The sequence continues at coordinate 1,075,850 of NW_026844030.1, forward strand.
TTTATTGAAGAAATGAATCTTGTTGATTAAATTGTTAAAAGTAGCGGGTGGGGAGAAGAAAAGAGAATAACTTTGGGCCAGTTTCTCCCCTCCTACTATTATATTTAATTAGTGCTTAATAAGCATCATGTTGTCTGGGTTACTTTGTTTGCTTAACAATACAAATTATATTCCTAATCTTTACCCCTTTTTTCCAGCCATTGATAAAATAAATTCCATGTTTGATAGTATTCTGTATCTTCTTTCAGTTTGATCTTCGATGTAAGTATGTCCATTTCTGCACGGTCCAATATCTTCTTAATGATCTTTTCATCTAGTGGTATTTCTTCATTTTTCCAATGCTGAGCAAATACAATCCTCGCTCCTGTTAATACATGCAATGTTAAATATACACCTTGTTATCAATTTTTTCCTGGTACTATACCTAATAAAAAAAAGTTCAGGTTTAAGTTCTACATGTTTTCCTAACATCTTTACTAATCACATGCATATTTTTGCCTGAAAATTTAACACAAGTCCACCACAGATGGTAATATGTGCCAGATTTTTGGTTACATTTCCAACATCTACTAGACATATTTTTCAACATTTTGGCTAACCTAGCAGGTGGTTGATGCTATCAATAAAACATTTTATATGTTTTCTTTATATGAAGTTGCCATTGTTAATTTATAATTTCTTTCCCATATATTTTGCCATTTCTCTAATTCTATATTATATCCAAAAAATTTTGACTACTGTATTATTGCCAGCAGTTTGGGAGTTCAAATCCCACCAGGCTCAAGGTTGATTCAGCCTTCCATCCTTCCAAGATCGGTAAAATGAGGACCCAGATTGTTGGGGGCAATATGCTGACTCTGTAAACTGCTTTGCGAGGGCTGTAAAGCACTATGAAGTGGTATATAAATCTAAGTGCTGTTGCTGTTGCTATTGCTATTGTTTCTTTTACTTGTTTGTCTTTGGGTCAGTTTCTGATAGACTGTCTCTAGCTGCTGACTCTTAGAATTTGCTTGGATTTTTGAAGAGTTTTGTACAAAAAATTATATAGAACACATATAGAAAAGAATGTGTATACAAAAATCACAGAGTACTAACTTTTTAAATAACCTCAGTGAATGGATGACAGATATCTAGCAAAAAGAAACACTGCAGGTAAGACTTAAATCAACTTCTCTTTTAATAGGTATGTGACTTATTACAATCTAAATTACTAATAGTGAAATGTATCGTACCATGATCCAGCAATTCTACAATAGGACGGATTTATTTTGGCTGCTGTTTCCAAAACATCTGTTGCCTACTCTCTCCAATTCATACCATTTCTAAAAAAAGTTGAGGCTCAAATAGGAAACTTTGGATCAACAGTTTCTCTGGGAATTGTGCTCCAGATGGAACAGTTTAATGCAACAACACTGCAGGAATTCATTCTGCTTGGCTTCAGAGTTGGACAACAAGGACGCCTGCTTCTCCTCATCTCATTCACACTGGTCTACATCCTCACTTTGGTTGAAAACATGGTCATCATCCTGGTAGTATCTCAAGATGCTCATTTGTCTTCCCTTCCTATGTACATTTTGCTGAGCAACTTTTCCTGGTTGGAAGTCTGTTATGTAAGTGCTACAGTGCCAAGGATGCTCTTTGACTTGTCCTTCCCAGGTGGGGTCATCTCTTTCTATGCCTGCTTCATCCAATTTTATGTCTTCTTCTCCCTTGGCACCGTTGAATGCCTCTTCCTCTCAGCCATGGCCTTGGATCGATATTTGGCTATCTGCTGCCCACTACAATACACACAAATTATGTCTAAAAAGGCCTGTTTCCTCCTGGTGACTCTTTGTTGGATTATTGGCTTTCTCTGCTACATTGCTCCAGCATCCTTGATCTCCAGGTTGTCCTTTTGTGGTCCCAACTCTATTGATCACTACATTTGTGACTCTGGAGGACTTTTAGCCCTAGCCTGCCATCCCCCAGAATATCTCTCTCTTTTCTGCTATATCACCTCTTCTGCCTTAATTCTGGTCACTTTCTTTTTTATTTTGGCCTCCTATGTGGGGATTATTTTCGCACTGGCAAAAAAGTCCAGTGAAAACGCTGGAAATAAGGGCTTCCAAACTATGTCTTCTCATCTAGCAGTGGTGACTCTTTTTTACGGTTCTGTGGCCACTATGTACATTGGGCACACTGAGAAAAACCGTACTGAGAATATGAAAGTGATAACACTGTTCTACTCTGCTGTTGCCCCTTTGCTTAACCCCTTGATCTACTGCCTCAGGAATAATCAGGTGAAGGAAGCATTGGTTAGGGTGTTGAGGAAGAAGGGAGTTATATAGGGAAATAAAAGCAATTGTAATGGATTACATCAGGATCAAGTATGAGACATACTTGTTGGGAGGCCAACATCAACAGTGGCAATGAGGAGTAAGAAAATATTATGCAAATTAATAGTAGGGAACTATTAAACCTTAATAGTAATATTCTCTTTAATACCAATAATATTTATTCTTGCAGTTTTAATAACAATACTGATGAATACCAGTAATGCTTATTCTTGCAGTTGTTATTTCAAATTGTAATATTTCAACAAGTATATAATATCAGCACATTTCAAGTACACCATGCCATTTTTTTTCCACAGCAGATCTCAAAGTGACTCTTCTGGAAAAGTAGGACTTGTCCATTGAATAAGAAAATATTGAAAACACATACATCAAAAGAGTTTAGTCAGTATCAGATCTCAAGAAATACAATAAGTTTTAATACATTACATTTGTTAAGTGATGAAGTACTTGGAATCTGTTTTGCATGTAACCTCCTGTATCAATATAAGTAATCTGTCTTTTTTTCTCACCTTCTCCCCTTTTACCTCTTCCTAATTTAAATCCTATTTCTGTCACTGCAGCTCATGAAAATATATGTCTTTTAATAAATGCTGTTACTTGGAAAAGATGCTTCTAGACTTCTGATATTTTTTTCCATATGAAGTATGTGATTGCCACAGAAAATTTAGTAAGGATGCAACAAACAGGATTTTGAGCAGGATTTGGAAGATCTTGTTATCTTGGCCAGCTCTCAAGGAGAGGCTGGTGTAAGCATGTTAGAAAGGATTTAAGGACATGATTTAGTTATAGGGTGGCACGCATTTTTGTGTGTGTGTGTGGGGGAGAAACAAAATACCCATGAATATTTTAAAAGACATACAATTAGGAATTCATTATTAATAATTTGGAATAAAATTAAAAAACAACATTATATACAAGTACCATTTTGGATTTCCCCAGATGAAACACTAACACACCCAAATTTAGTAGATTGGACTAAAATAATCAGATATAGTGATATAATAAATGAGAGGGGAACACTAAAAACCAAATACGAAGTGGAACAGGATTTAGGTAGGGAAGTGCAATGATGGGTATATCTACAGATAAGATCAAAGTATACAGAGGAGATAAAAAAGGATCAAGTCCTACTAGAACAAACTGAACTAGATAAAATTCTATTAGGGAATGAACGAAAACCAATCAGTAGATTATATAAATTTCTATTACGGTATAAAATGGAAGGGGAAACAGTGAAAGACACGATGATCAAATGGGCAAAAATTTTAACCATGTGATAGAATTAGAGAAGTGGGAGAAGATGTGGAAAACGAATATGAGATTGACAATTGCGACGGCATACAAGGAAAACCAGATGAAAATGTTTCATAGATGGCACCTCCCCCCAGCCAGAATTGCGAAAATGTTCCCTAGCAACTCCTCGAAGTGTTGGAAGTGCAAAACTAGTTATGGAACTGTTACGTCCGGACGGCAAGCACGGACGGCCAATTGAGCAGCCGATTGGTCCGTGTGCTGGCAGGCAGCCGGCGGGAAATTGGTGGCTCCTGATTGGCCCAGTTTCTGACAGCTGAGTATAAAAGAGCTGTCAGTGCCTCAAAAGCTGCTCGCTCTCCATGGTAGTTAGCTAACCAGAGCAAGTCACTGTTAGCTGTTATTGTTAGCCAATAAACATGTTATGAAGTGTTTATCCTGCCTTGCCTCCCTTCTTTAGCCTTTGTTTTGTGAATAGAACAACTGGCGACGAAGGTGGGATTACTCTGAGGCGGCAGGTCGAGCAAAGCCACTACAAGAGCTGAAGCACTGAGCTGAGCCACAGCGACGAGACGTCGCAAATTCTAAGATCTGACACTGTTCTTCAGGAAGATGTCCACCCTATCTACATTCGCGCCTTTCAACCAGGCAGTAGAGACCTGGGATTCCTTCTTCAACCGTTTTAACTGTTTCCTGGTCGCAAATGACTATAAAAGTCTGCCAGGGGATAGAAAGTTAGTTGTTTTCCTCAGTGTCTGTGGGCATGATATGTTTGAGACAGCTAGGACACTATTAACACCTCAGACAGTCCATAAAGTTAATAGTAAATATTAACACACAAACTAATAACAATAGTAATAATATAGTAACAGTAATAAGAATATAGCCAAAAAGCTTAAACTAAATTTCTTCTTACAATAGATTATTTACATTTTTATCAATTATTATGGTTATGATTATATACATCTTTATTTTCAATAGTAACAATATTAACATTCATAATCTTACATTCTCTAATTTCTACCTCTTTTCTCTATCCGTTCATAAAATTTATTCTATGTCCGATAGTATTCTCGGCAGGGAAATCCAGTGGGTTCTGACAGGTTCTGGAGAACCGGTAGCGGAAATTTTGAGTAATTTGGAGAACTGGCAAATACCACCTCTGACTGGCCCCAGAGTGGGGGGGAATGGAAATTTTGCAGTATCCTTCCCCCAGGAATGGGAAGGGAATGGGGATTTTGCAGTATCCTTCCCCTGCCATGTCCACCAAGCCACGCCCACAGAACCGGTAGTAAAAAAAATTGGATTTCACCACTGATTCTGAGTCTTCTTTATCTTTAATTTTTTAAAGTTAGTCTGTCCATTTTGGTACAGTTTTTCCCAAATTTTTCGGATTACCACCTCATCGGGTGAGGTGTTCACATTTTTCCAGTATTGAGCACATATGATCCTTGCTTCTGTCAATATATGTAACACTAAGTATGTGGTCCCTTTATAAAATTAATAAATTTTATAAATAAATTAAATAAATAAAATCTGAGGAATTTGCAGCAAGCTGAGGCGGGAGCCGCAAGGCCATTAGTCCATTTCAGAACTGAAACAAAAAACAAAAATCAAAAACCCAAACCCAAACCCAACTTTATTAAAGGCACCAAAAGAAAACAAGTTTCCACTCACACAACACCCTGTTTAAATATAAATAAACCTAGCCTAATTCTAAACAGAGGTAAACTGCTCCATTTCTAATCATGCCTGAGGCAATCCCTCCTGCAGATTCCATCCAACTCCCTCACAAAAGGAGCCCAAACTTTTCCCGCCAAAATCTCAGAACCTCCCTCTCTTTTTTGATTGGCTATCAGTGATCATGTGATTCTCTCTGGGTACATCAGGCTGTTCCTGCTGCAATTATAATGAAACTGAAAGGAGCTAACATAATCTAAAAATCAAAAGAATAATCCAAATAACATATTAAGAGGAGAGTTAAAAAAAATATGGAGTCTTGAAAATGGGACAAGTTATAATTTTTAGTTCAATATGTAACTATTTTGCAGTGTTATTTTGCCAGGAAGTTGTCTCTTTGTAAAGGAAATGTGCTTTGAATCCAATTAAGGAGGGAATATTTTTAGGAAAGAAAATATTGCTTTAGCCTACTCTGATGTCACTCCTCAAAGGATCCAACCCTGCAGTGTGTTTGTAAATAAACAAAACCTAACCTAACAGTAACAGAGTTGGAAGGGATCTTGGAGGTCATCTAGTCCAACCCCCTGCTCACGCATATTGAAGAACAAGCTACTTTATTGCTGTTTCCTTGAAAGGAAATCAAGCCAGGATCAGGACCTTGGCTTTGGAATAAATAATTCTTTGGGGAAATAAGGGGCACATGACAATATGGATTAATGCAGCTAACAAAAAACCAGAAAAAAACAGGTGGGCAGAAGACATCCTCAGAAATATTGTTTTATTGGGAAATAGCACTTCTTTGATAATCGATAGGCTGTGCAACCCCCTGAAATGCTAGTGCGCACACTCCAGAACATAGATGGAGTTTCCCTCTTGTAAATCTACAATAGAGTCCTTTGTGCTTTGACTGTCCTAAAGGTGCTTTTCCAAAAAGCAACAGATGACTTTCTTGCTTTTTTTCTTTGAAAACATTTCACTTCTCATCCAAGAAGCTTCTTCAGTTCTGGAGAATTGAATGGAAAAACTGAAATGAACTGAAAAACTGAAGAAGCTTCTTGGATGAGAAGTGAAATGTTTTTTTAAAAAAACAACAACCAAGAAAGTCTTGTTGCCTTTTGAAAAAGCACCTTTGGGACCTGGATGATTGAGAATAGACATTCTTTGCCTGATTGATCCTGCAGGGAAACGATCATGTCAGGCACTCGGAAGGAAACTGTCCCTCCTGAATCATGATGAAATCCTTGGGCAGAATCTTTCCAAGGGGAAAACATGACTTAAATCCTACTGAGGTATGAGAAGGGAATGTTTTTGGAGAGAAAGGACTTTCCATGCATTCACACTCTTTTCCTTTGTCCTGGAGTGCAACATTTCTGATCATGGATATTGTGGAAGGACAGAAAAGGATGGAGGATTTAGTATATTATTTCTAAGCTTTACTGCCAGCAATGCAGAGAGGTCCTGTGACAATACAAGAGGATCTGACTTAAGTACAATGCACTTTGATTTCAGTAGGTCTATTTGTGAATCTGCCTGAGGCTCTGAGCAAAAATGCTGGATCGGGAGCTATGTTAGGCTTTTGCAAGGGATCCTGGAGGGAAAGGATACTTTATACTCAGGTTGTGCTAGGATTTTGCAGGGGATCATGGAAGCAAAGGAAATTTAGAATTTTTTTTTTGGAACAATATAGTTTTTCTGTGGGGGAAGGGAGGAAGGGCTCAAATGTTTGCAGCAAAATATCTCGGAGCCAATGCTGGAGCAAGCCATTTAGACATGTACCATATAGAAATTTTTATGCTCATAATAGGGGTATATTTTCCAAGTTTAGTATTATTAGTGAAAATATCACAATAAAATAGATAATTATTTGTCTTTTTAAAACCAAAATATACTCTGTAATCATACTGTATTGTTTTTGGTTATGGGACAAAACAGGTTTGTGAGTTGTTTGATGTATCAGCTGATCTTGATTCTTGAATACTAATGTTTGTTCAGTTACTGTTTCATATTTTTTGATGAACATTTCAGCACAACTTTATAGCTTCTGAAAAAAACAGTGCTTTTCAAATATTATAATTAAACTTCAGAGCAACTTTTTTTTTCAAAGTATCATACATCTACATGATTCAGGTAAATATTGGCACAATCCATCTTCTTTGCTGGTCATTAGGAAAGATATGGTAGAACTTTATCATTTCTGGCAATTCATGGAAAAATGGCAACTGATTATTAAATGAACATAATCTCTATATATAAAAGTGAAAAACACTCACACAGCATCAAGAAATCTCCAGAACCGTAAAGCCTACAAACTTGAAATTTTGCACGTACAGTATATTCCTCTTTGCTTCTAGGTGCTCGCTTAGAAAGGATTTTTTGAAATGACCATCAGAGCATTAGTATTTGTTATATTATTATTAACACACTCTGATGCTAAGCAGTTAGACATCTTACTCCCCCTCCCCACCTGAAAAAAACTCTGTTCCAACTGCCACTTGGACGTGGGGTGGATTCATCCAGCCTGCGGGCTGGGAGTTTGGAAGAGGATCAATGGGGCCAGCCTGAGGGAGAGAAGGGGATAAGATAGGAGAGGACTCTGTGGGGCAAGCCTGAGGGAGAGAAGGGGAGAGGAAAGGATCAATGGGGCCAGCCTGAGGGAGAGAAGGAGGATAAGATAGGAGAGACTTCTGTGGGGCAAGCTTGAGGGAAGGAGAGGCTTCTGTGGAGCAAGCCTGAAGAGAGAAGGGGAGAGGAGAGTTCGATTGTAACTACTCATTAATTTTCAAGCTGTAAGTGTCAATTTATCAAGCCCGATCACATAGTTTCGAGGTGGAGCAAGGGTATCCAGTTAGTAGTGTATATTCATGAATATGTTTTTCTTTCAAGCTAATCCAATAGATACCTGAGATAATAACAAATGTAACTTTATATGATAGTGATTCTTATATACGATTACAGATGGAATCGACCAATGGAACAGCAGTCCAGGAATTCATTTTGCTGGGATTTCAAATGGATCAGAAGAAGCAATTCCTGCTGTTTGCTTTTTTGATAGTCCTTTATGTGCTCACTTTGGCTGAAAATAGCACAATCATCACTGTGGTCCTTATAGATAATCAGTTGAGTCAACTCCCCATGTATATCTTGCTAAGCAATTTTTCTTGGCTGGAGATTTGCTATGTGACTACCAGTATTCCCCGCTTGCTTTACAATCTGGCAACCCAAAACCAGGTCATCTCCTTCCATGCCTGCTTCTTCCAATTTTATACCTTCTTCTCACTTGGCAATACTGAATTTTTCTTCCTCTCAGCCATGGCTTTAGATCGCTATTTAGCTATCTGTCACCCCTTGCATTATCCCACTATTGTGTCCTCAAAGTTCTGCTATAGATTGGTAACTGGATGTTGGTTGGTTGGCTTTCTAGGATATCTTCTCCCAGTTGTTTTGATCTCCAAATTGTCTTTTTGCGGAGACAACAGCATTGACCACTTCGTCTGTGATCCTGTGCCAATTCTTTCCTTAGCTTGCCCTCCTCTTGGGAAGGCTCCACTTGTCATGCAAATTAGCATGCAAACTCTGTTTTTGTTCAATGTCTTCTTTGTGATATTCTCCTATGGTAATGTGATCTGCACTTTGATGAAATCCTTCAGCAAAAGTCGGTGCAGGAAGGGCTTCTCTACCATCTCCATGCATCTCCTAGTGGTGACACTTTTCTACGGTACTGTAGGAGCAATGTATGTAATTCCACAAGGTAAAAGCCACCCAAATACTAGTAAGGTGATTGCAGTATTTTATGCTGCTGTCACACCATTTCTCAATCCCTTGATCTACTGTCTAAGGAACGACAAAGTGAAAGAGGCCCTGGCCAAGCTGCTCAGAAGAATATGATAAGATTTCTGCTGAAAAAGATCACAGTGGAAAAGATATAAACCTGACTGGAGAAAATCCAAATTCTTTTTAATTCATTTAGGGAAAAGAAAGGATCTGACTGATCTAAAAGTGTAAAAGATGTAAGACTCATGAACTCTCTGACGTGTGATAGACAGAAGAAAATGCATATTTACTTGATTGTCTCATTGGTTCAAAATATTTGCCTTTCCGAATAGCGTCTATGGAAATTCTCAGTCATCCAGTCATGGTTGATCCAAAGGTGTTTTTTCAAGAGGTAACTGGCCTTTTTTTATTTTTTCTTGAAGAAATTTCATTTTGCATCCAAGAAGCTTCTTTAGTTCTTTCCTAATAGATGGTGTTAAAACGGGATAGAAATATCTTAGTCAGATATTGGCAATATTTATCATACTTTAAATAACTTGAGAAGTATTTCACCATAGAAGAAATGGATAAAGTAGGAAAGACTGGATGAAGAATACTTTCCAGTATTCTGGATGGAGTGTACAAAATTGAATTGAATACCTGAGCAGAAATATTTCTTTACTTTGAAAGCATTTACTGATGCTTCTGACATGTAATTCCCATAGAAAATAGTGTGCATTGGATATTATTGCCTCTAGAAGAGACAGGTGGCATTCGACATATGATCACAACTGAGCCAAAAGTTCTGTTACGAAGTGAAACAGTTGTTAACTGAGTGTTGACCCATTTTATGACAGTTATTAAGTGAATCACTGCAGTGGTTAAGTTACTAATGCATTTGTTAAGTGAATCTGATTTCCCCATTGACTTTGCTTGTCAGAAGGTCAGAAAAAGTGATCACATGACCTGGAATACTGCAATTGTCATAAATACATGCCAGTGGCAAAGCATCTGAATTATGAGACCATGGGAATGCTGCAACAGTTTGCAAGTATGAAAAACAGTCATACATCAGGGGTGGGTTCTACTTACCGTTACTACCGGTTCGCAACGTGATCACGCAAGGGTGTGAGCAAAGCAAGCACACGTGCCTTGCTTCTGTGCATGAGCAGATCACCAATGACGACATCCAGGGTGATGGGCAGGGCCTCCCACTGGTTTTACTACCAGTTCTTGCGAACCGGTCTGAACCAGGTGTAACCCACCACTGTCATACATCACTTTTTTCAGTGTTGTTGTAATTTTGAATGGTCATTAAATGAAATGTGGTAAGTCAAGGACTACCTATACAACTTGAAATTCTTAATTTTTATTTACATTATGTTATTAATAACAATGTAAAGTTAATAACAACAATCAATCATCAATTGATTGGTAGCACAGTGGTGCTACAATTGAGCCTTGGTAGCACAGTGGTCTAAGGCACCCTGTTATTTAGCTGGTTATTAAGACCAGCTGCCTGCAATTACTGCAGGTTCGAATCTCGCCAAGGCTCAAGGTTGACTCAACCTTCCATCCTTTCTAAGGTAGGTAAATTGAGGACCCAGTTGTGGGGGCAATAAGCTGACTTTGTATAAATATACAAAAAAGGATGAAGGCTATTGCTGAGCACAGTGTAAGCCGCCCTGAGTCTCCGGAGAAGGGCGGCATATAAATCAAATAATAATAAAAAAAAATTAACTGTGGGCCAAATTAATTTAATTGGTTTTTAATATTGTTTTAATTTTTGTATTTTCTGTATTTTATCTGCTGGCTGTTCACCACCCCGAGTCCTTCGGGAGAAGGGCAGTATACAAAATAAATAAATAAATAAATAAATAAATAAACAAAATAAATAAATAAATAAATAAATAAATAATACTAATAATTAAGACAAAAATAATCAAATGATAAACACCAGCCTAATCAAGGAACCATCAAGGACTGTTCCTCCAACACTGACATGACAAATCTTACTCTCTTCTAATTCTAACATTAATCCTAATCCTAATTGGGTAATGAAATACCTGCAAGCAAACGATCAAGCTCAGAGAACACTAAGAATCTCATAGGTCAATCCTGGAGTAGAAAAATTCACTTCTATTGATCTTCTCCCTGAACCATGCAAAAAAAGAGAGAGTACAATGGGTAGGATAAACAGATGAAACAATGCCCATAACTATTACAATGATATGAAAAATGTGGCAAGATCGTACATTTAGATGTAGGATGCAGTTATATTCATTGCAAATCAATTGCCTGCTGATGGTATTCAGAATGGACTTTTTCTCTCTCTTTTTTTGCCTGATATAATTCATTATATAGCACCAGGTCTCATGAACTTTACTGATAAGTTGTGGACCGCTTATACTTTTACTTTGCGTTACTAGTTCATAAAATCTCATTTCCATTAAACACATTAAGTAATCACTACAGGAAGTGATGGGTGATAAATCTCTGAAATTTCAGGATATTTACTATATTCGTTTTGCAATCTTTTACTGGCAAATTTGTAAATAGGTTCCAGTGTGATTTCTAACCAAACTTTCTTACAAACAGAGGTCGTGGATGAATGATCAAGTTGCATTTGCAGAATAATATTGAAACAAATGGCAATCTCCCTGAATACATAGTGGAGAGTGAAGGATAGTTAATAAAGTAGAATTCTTTTTTCTGGGGAAAAAAGAAAAGATGATTAGGGGACTGGAACAGGCGTGGTTCTACTTTATTATCAGTTTGCAACAGGGCTGTGTGTGCGTGCTTCTGTGCATGCGCAGAAGCTTCCTGATGACTTCCAGATCGGTGGGTGAAGCCTCCCACCGGTTTTACTACCGGTTCTTGCGAACTGGTCCGAACCGGGGGCAACCCACCACTGGACTGGAAGCTAAAACATACAAAAAACAGTTGCAGGAATTGGGTATTTAACTAGCCTAATGAAAAGAAAGACTAGAGGTGACATGATAGCAGTGTTCCAATATCTAAGGGTCTGCCACAAAGAAGAGGGAGTCAAGCTATTCTCCAAAGCACTTGAAGGCAGGACAAGAAGCAATGGATGGAAAATAATCAAGGAGAGAAGCAATCTAGAAATCTCTGGTGAAATTTAACCAGTGGAATGGCTTGTCTTCAGAAGTTGTGGGTGCTTCAACACTGGAGGTTCTTAACAAAAGTTGGTCAGCCACCTGTCTGGAATGATATAGGGTCTCCTGCTTGAGCAAAGAGTTGAAGTAGAACAAGGCCCTCAACCTTTTGGGCACCAGGGACCAGCTCCATAGAGAGAGGTTTTTCCACGGACTGGAGGGAGCATGGTTTCACTTGTTGCCTACCTCCCACAGATAAGGCTTCACTTGTTTGCATGGTCTGGTTTCTGGCATGCTACAGACTGGTGCCAATCCACAGACCAGGGTTTGGAGACCCCTGGACTAGAAGACTTCCAAGGTCCCTTCCAACTCTGTTATTAAAACTTTCTTAGATATTTTCTTCAAAAGATATTTTTGAGGAAATGTTGGTATAAGTAGAATTCTTTCTCCCGAGATACGTTATTTCATTGCAAATTGCCCTGGCATATTCCCAAGCTCCATTTCCAGATAATGATGAAGGTCAACTGGGAGAATCTTTCTACAATATTTGAGCTCTTACTTATTATATATACATAGTGAGCCTTTCTACTATCAATCTCACAGCATGATTTATTCTGCATCAGTCTTCTAGACACGTATATCAATAATACACAGCAACCAACTTTTGTGATGAGCTTACCATTATAGGGACCAATATTTTTTACTCTGCTAAGGTATGAAACTTGAAATTATATTTATGAAAACTGTTGGGTAGGAAGAATAAATAAATGAACTGTAGTGGATGATACTTCCACTTTAATCTTCAAAGTCTATCCAGTGTAATTTTGGCACATTCCCATTATAAGTCAAGAGCCAAAAAATTGTCATGGCTTTCCCATTTATTGTACTGACACAAGGTATCAAACAACCCCTAGCTACCTAATTTGTTATGAGAATTAATTATACATGCAAAAAAGAAGTAACATTAATAATATATAATACAGTGTTTTCCCAAAAATAAAACCCTGTCTTATATTTTTCTGAACCCTGAAATAAGCGCCTGGCCTTATTGCCATGCACTCAAAAGCCCTATTGGGCTTATTATCAGGGGATGTCTTATTTTGGGGGAAACAGGGTATTAAATAAAGAAAGAAAGAAAGAAAGAAAGAAAGAAAGAAAGAAAGAAAGAAAGAAAGAAAGAAATCAAGCACATAGTGTATCTTGTTCTGCAGATATCAAGCACCATGCTGTTGCATTATTCAATGAACATGAGTATCTAACCTCATTATTTTAATTCATTAGTATGAAGATAATATTCAGTTAGATTTATCATATATAAAATAATTACATCACAGCCTAAGGTGTGGCTATAATATCGGTGACTATATAAATCTTTTGAAGCTCAAATATTTTGTCCGCCAAGTGAGAAGAGATGACCCTGATGTTGGTAAAGGCAGAAAGCAAAGGATAAGAGGATGGCAGAGGATGAGATGGTTAGATAGCATCATCAACACCATCATCAATGCATGAGTTTGGGCAGACTGAAGGAGACAGTGGAGAACAGGGCAGCCTGGCATGCTGAGGTCCATGGGTTCATGAATAAATGACCCCGACATAGCAACTGAACAACAACATATACATCTTTTAATGTTTTTAAAATGCCTTTTTATGTGATAGTGGCTTTATTATATGATTCCAGATGGAGTTGGCAAATGAAACTGCCATCCAGGAATTCATTTTGCTGGGATTTGGAATGGATCAGCAAAAACGCTTCTTGCTGCTTGTTTTCTTGATTATCCTTTATGTTCTAACACTGGTTGAAAACAGCACCATTATAACCCTGGTCTGTCAAGATAACCATCTGGGCCAGGTTCCCATGTATATCATCCTTAGCAACTTTTCCTGGCTGGAGATGTGTTATGTGACTACCACAATTCCCCGCATGCTTTTTGACCTTGTGACCCATAACCAGGTTATCTCTTTCAATGCTTGCTTCTTCCAATTCTATCTCTTGTTCTCTCTTGGCACCACTGAATTCTTCTTCCTTTCAGCCATGGCTTTAGATCGATACTTAGCCATCTGCCACCCATTACACTACCAGATCATCATGACCCCACATTCTTGTTATATTCTGGTAACCGCTTGTTGGATCCTCGGTTTCCTGGGGTACATCACACCTGTTGTTTTCCTCTCTAAGTTATCTTACTGTGGACCCAACATTATTGATCATTTTGTGTGTGACCTCATTCCACTTCTGTCCTTGGCTTGTCCTCCTCTTGGAAATGCTCCATTGATTTGCCAAATTATTGTGAACATTCTGTTTTTAAGCAATGTATTATTTGTTATACTATCCTATGGCATTGTGATTTACACTTTGATGAAATCCTCCAATAAAGGGAATTGTAGGAAGGGCTTCAACACTATATCTATGCATCTTTTAGTGGTGACACTTTTCTATAGCACAGTAGGAGCAATGTATCTAATTCCAATTGGAGAAAGCCATTTAAAGATTAGTAAGACAATAACACTCTTCTATGTTGCCATTATACCTTTCCTCAACCCTTTGATCTACTGTCTGAGGAACGATCAAGTGAAGGAGGCACTGCACAAATTATTGGCAGAAATATCAGGCTTCATAATGTCAACAATCACAGTTTAAAAGAAGTCAGTCTCTCCTGATGGTACAAAATCAAAGTTTTATTTACTTTTCTGCATAAATGAGAGTGATGTAGCCCTGAATGCATACAGTCTCCTCCCTATTTCCACCTCAACTATGTCACACACAAAAAAAACAATGCAAGATCCTGGGTTTTTCTTGACCAGTTGTTTCCAAAGAGTTGACTTAAGGTAAAGGTTTCCCCACACATGTGTGCTAATTGTTTCCGGCTCTAGGGTCTATGCTCATCTCCATGTCTAAGCTGAGGAGCCAGCACTGTCCGAAGACGTCTCCGTGGTCATGTGGCTGGCATGACTAAATGCTGAAGGGGCACGGAGCACTGTTATCTTCCCACCAAAGTGGTCCCTATTTTTCTACTTGCATTTTTTACATGTTTTCAAACTGCTAGGTTGGCAAAAGCTGGGGCAAGTAATGGGAGCTCACTCCGTTACACGGCACTAGGGATTTGAACTGCTGAATTGCCAATTTCCTGGTTGACAAGCTCAGCGTCTTAACTGCTGAGCTACCACGTCTAAAAATCATAGATTTTTTCTTGACAAGTTGTTTCCAAAGAGTTGACTTACTACTTAGCTAATTGGTGGCTCTAAAGATTGACTCTGAACAAATTACTCCACTCTAATATGCAACTCATTTTGAAATAGACCAGTATTTTATTTGAGAAGAAAAAGAGAGTCTAGACCAAACTTATTTTATAGCATGAATTAAATGGGGAACATCTAGAATTACAATGAAATTAATGTGTGCCAATATTATTTTCTCACCAGTATACCAGTAGTGTATACTGGTGAGAAAAATGCTTATTTTGCATGATGTTTTTTTTCACTGTAGCACTTTTTAATTTTACTTGCAAAAGAAACATTTTTGGTTCACACCAGTTTTCCATTTGTTATAGAATCTTAAGCTGACTTTTTAATTGTTAGTGAAGTGCTTCAGAGAGGTTCACATTTTTATTTCTTGTATTGCATTAAATATAAGTGGCACAATTACAATGGATAGAAAAATGAGTCCAAAGACACAAAGTAGTATACAGCATTTTGAAATGTTAATGACTTCATGAACTTTTTATAGGTGGTGGTTAAATGAATCATTTGGGGGGGGGGGGGGCAGAAACCAGGAGTAAATACTGGTTCCGGCCAAAACTTTGTGAGTTGTGACCCTGTGATGCTGCAAAAGTCCATAAATACAAGCCAGTTGCCAAGTGCCCAAGATGCAATCACATGACTATGGGGAAGGCAGCCATCAGAATTCTGAATCCTGCTCATAAGTAGGCCTAGGGAGCAGAGATGGGTTTCAGCAGGTTCTCACCAGTTCTGGAGAACTGGTAGTGGAAATTTTGAGTAGTTTGGAGAACCGGTAAATACCACCACTGACTGGCCCCACCCCCAGTGGGGGAGGGAATGGAGATTTTACAGTATCCTTCCCCTGGAGTAGGGTGGGAATGGAGATTTTGCAGTATCCTTCCCCTGGAGTGGGGTAGGAATGGAGATTTTGCAGTATCCTTCCCCTGGAGTGGGGTGGGAATGGAGATTTTGCAGTATCCTTCCCCTGTCATGCCCACCAAGCCACACCCACCAAGCCATGCCATGCTCACCAAGCCACACCCACAGAACCAGTAGTAAAAATGTTTGAAACCCACCACTGCTAGGGAGGTCATAATTCTGAACATTTACCAAGTAACACGTTGTAAATCAAGGAATACCTGTATAGCAGAGGTGGGTTTCAGTAGGTTCTGACCAGTTATGGAGAACCGGTAGTGGAAATATTGAGTAATTCTGAGAACTGGTCAATACCACCTCTGACTGGCCCCACCCCCATCTATTCTCTGCCTCCCGAGTCCCAGCTGATCAGGAGGAAATGGGGATTTTGCAGTAACCTTCCCCTGGAGTGGGGAGGGAATGGAGATTTTACAGTATCCTTCCTCTGCCATGCCCACCAAGCCACACCTACCAAGCCATGCCACGCCTACCAAGCCACAACCACAGAACCGGTAATAAAATGTTTTGAATCCCACCACTGCTATATAGCCAAAAGGGTTTTTTTCTGATTCGTTTTAATATGCCTATGCATAGTGCTTTGTACATCCTGATTTGAAATTCATTTGAGGATCTATGGGGGAGTTGATATTTGTAGTCAGCATAAAAATTGCATTAGATAAAAGAATTACAATTAATTAACTTAACTATGTTCTTCATTAGCCAAGAAAAAAAAAGAATATAATGAATACTATACCACCAATGGATGAAGAATGCCAAGGCAGCAATGTCCATAATTACTACAATGACAAGAAAGCTATTACTTCCTCATAGATTTAGATGTTGAATGTTAATATACTCGGAGGAAAACTATTGGCTGATGTTGACATTTCACATGGATTTTTTTGCACTGTACATTGTATTATATTGTAGTTCTGATTATTGTTCACCAACCCAGAGTTAATAAAGTAGACTTCTTTTACTGGGGAGAATAAAAACTTTCTTAAATATTTCTTTAAAAAAAATGTTTGTGGAAATTTGGTATAAGTAGAATTTTCCCTTCCAAGATACGTTATTTCATTACAAATTTGCCTTGTTCCTGAAAAGCATATTCCCAAGTTACATTGCCAGATAATCATAAAACTCAGTTGGGATAATCTTTGTTCAACATTTGAGCTCTTACTTATTACATAATGATGGTGACTCTTTCTACTCTCCAACTCATAATATGACCTATTCCTCCATCAGTCTTCTGGACAAACACCAATGATGTACAGCAAACAATTTTTCTGATGAGCTTTCTGTTACAGAGATCAATCTTTTTACTCTGCTAAGGTATGAAAATAGAAATTCTGTTTCTGAGCACAGTTGGGTAGGAAGCAAAGACAAATGACAGCTCCTCTTGAATCTTTAAAGTTTATCTAAAGTAATTTTATCAAATTCCATCCAAGATCAAGAGATGAAGATCTGCATAGAGTTCCCATTTGTTGCATCTAATAATAGGAAGTCAATACTTTGCTACAATTTGTGATGGTAACATGGAGAAGGAAGGGAGGGAAGGAGAATATTAAATTGTATTTCATGCTACTGAAATAACTAAAGCATGTGAAGTTTCTTCTGCAGTTTTTTTTTCCAGAACAGATATAAATAATCATGATTAAATTTAGTGGGATTAATACCTAAGTGTATATATGATTGTAGACAAGCAGTGTTAAAAAGATTAAGGAATGCTTTTTAGGGAGATGGGATAGTCATTGCTCTAATTCGGGATTTTATTTTGCAAGACTCTATTTCAAAGCACGCATTAGTTATATGGAATCAAGATTCTACTGTATCTACACACAAGTCTTTTAATTGTTCTGCTGTCTGTAGAAAAAAATCAAAAATAACAAAGTATAGTGGCCCTTAACAATATTAGAGTTTACTCATTGAAATGATTACAAGATAGAAATAGTTATGGAATATTATCTCAAGAGCTGCAATTTATTATAAGCTATGTCTAAAGTTCAGCAAGTTGGTTTAATTACTTTTTTCTTCTCTTTCTTGGAATTTTTAAAATGTTTTTTTACTAATATGTCTATGCCTCAATTTGCACTTTTCTTTGAATATTTTATCTAAGATTCATGCTGTTTACCAATATTTCCCGTACATCTTTTGATGCATTTTTTCCACTGATAAGCAATTTTATGCAGACTTTTCTCCAATACATATGCTTTTCTTGAACACTGAACTGTGAGATTTAGAGAGATTATATTTTTCAATGATGTCTAAATTAATGTGACAATAAATCAGAAATTTTTACTCTGAAACTTCTATTCCAGAGTAATGATTCAAAGAATAAATGCTAGTGATAACAGAGTATTACTTGACCAAAATAAACAAATGAACATTAGACTGAAGGTCGATCTGTACCCAGCAATTTCCCAAACTGGTTTCTTCCAGATGTCTTGAAACTATACTTTCTAGGATTTTCAAAATATTTGAAAAGTGTTACATCATACTCTACACTTGCTGGAACCAGCTCTCCAAGGTGCAGCTGTCTTGTCTGAACTACAAATATTGGGATGATCTGTACACAGCATTAATGGATTTCTGCAACCATCCAATGGTTGCTTGGATTTTTGCGGTCTAAATAATGTGATTCTACTCCAGAAATTCAAGTAATGATACCTTCCAACATCCTTTACAGAAATCAAGCACCAAAGTGTGTTATTCAACGAACGTTGGCGAAATTCATGGTTTCTTAGAAATTCTGTGAAAGTCTTGAGTTATCTAGTTTATTATTTCGGATGTCATTAGTACAAGGCATAATATTTTGTCAGATGTTTGATATATCGAATAGTTACCTTGTGGTATGTGAACTTATATGATTTCAGATGGAGTTGGTCAATGGGACTGCTGCCCAGGAATTCATTTTGCTGGGATTTGGAATCGATCAGCAAAAAAGCTTCTTATTGCTTGTTCTCTTGATAATCCTTTATATTCTAACACTGGTTGAAAACAGCACCATTATAATCCTAATCTGTCGAGATAACCATCTGGGCCAGGTTCCCATGTACATCCTTCTGAGAAACTTTTCCTGGCTGGAGATGTGCTATGTGACTACCACAATTCCCTGCATGCTTTTTGATCTTGTGACCCATAACCAGGTTATCTCTTTCCATGCTTGCTTCCTCCAATTCTATCTCTTGTTCTCTCTTGGCACCACTGAATTCTTCTTCCTTTCAGCCATGGCTTTAGATCGATACTTAGCCATCTGCCACCCATTACACTACCAGATCATCATGTCCCCACATTCCTGTTATATTCTGGTAACTACTTGTTGGATCCTCGGTTTCCTGGGGTACATCACACCTGTCGTTTTGATCTCCAAGTTATCCTTTTGTGGACCCAACATTATTGACCATTTTTTGTGTGACCTCATTCCGCTGCTATCTGTGGCTTGTCCTCCACTTGGAAATGCTCCATTGATTTGCCAAATTGTCGTGCACATTCTGTTTTTAAGCAATGTATTATTTGTTATGCTATCCTATGGCATTGTGATTTACACTTTGATGAAATCCTCCAGTAAAGGGAATTGTAGGAAGGGCTTCAACACTATATCTATGCATCTTTTGGTGGTGACAATTTTCTACAGCACTGTAGGAGCAATGTATGTAATTCCAGTTGGAGAAAGTTATTTAAAGATTAATAAGACAATAACACTCTTCTATGCTGCCATTATACCTTTTCTCAACCCCTTGATTTACTGTCTGAGGAATGATCAAGTGAAGGAGGCATTACACAAATTCTTGGCAGAAATATCAGGTTCAATAAGGTCAACAATCACCGTATAAATGACGTCAATCTCTCCTCCTGGTACCAAATGTACTGTATTTTTCGGAGTATAAGACACACTGGAGTATAAGACGCACCTTAGTTTTTGGGGAGGAAAATAAGAAAAAAGCTGATTGGCCGGTGGATCGGCCTCCCTGAATACCCCCAATTAGCTGTTCCCAGATGTGAATTTTAGCAACAGGTTCCTTGGTTGTGAGCTCTGTGCCTTCCTTTTTTTTTTTTGCTTTTTTTCCTGCCTCTGAAATTTCTGAAAATCCGTTTCAGAAAAAATTTTTTTTTCTGCCTCTGAAAGCCTCCGAAACAGCTTCAGAAAAAAAGCCTCTGAAGCTCTGTTTGGGGGCTTTTTTTCTGAAGCTTCGTTTCTGAGGCTTTTTTTCTGAAGCTTCGTTTCTGATGGTTTTTTTCAGCCTCTGAAACCTCCGTTTGAGAAACTGGGCTGGGTTACATTCAGAGTATGAGACGCACCCAGATTTTCACCCTCTTTTTTGGGGGGGGAAAAGGTGTGTCTTATACTCCAAAAAAAAGTACGGCATGTATGTGCTGTAGCCCTGAATGTATACAATTCACTCCCTATTTCTCCTCAACATTGACTCACACAAAAACCAACAAAAAAATCCAACATTTTCCTTGACCAATTGGTTCCAAAGAAATGCCTTATTACTTGGCTCATGGTTGGCTCTGAAGATAGAATCTAAATAAATCACTCCACTCTCTAATTTCAACACTTCTTACCTTGAGATAATTCAGTACGAGGATAATTTTATTTGAAAAGATCAATTTTTTTTCCCCAGCATGAGTTAAATGGGGAACCATTTGTCTACAATGAAATTAATCTTTGCCAATATTATTATTCTTTGCTAGAAATAAGTAGAAATTTCCTGACAGTCAGAACAATCAGTTTGCCTTCAGACGTTCTGGGTGTTCCAGCATTAGAGGTTTTTAAGAGGAGATTGCATAGCCATTTGTTCAGAATGGTATTGGGCAGTGATGGCTAACCTTTTCCATGTATGCGAATGTGTGCGCGTGCATTCATACCCCAAAAATGTAATGCGTGCACAGTCCCTGTGCATGCACCCTACCCTCCGCATATGTGCACCTGGCCCCCTGCATGCACCCCGTCCCCCAGGCATGCGTGGCAGAGACCTGAAAACCAGATGGCTGGTGGGAGGTGCTTGCGCATGCACGGCGGACCTAAACTGGGGCAACAGCTCATATGCCCACAGAGAGGGCACTGCATGCCACCTCTGGCACGCATGCCATAGGTTCACCATCACAGGTATTTATTTATTTATTTATTTATTTATTTATTTATTTATTTATTTATTTGTTTATTTATTTGTTTATTTGTTTGTTCGTTCAATTTATATGCCGCCCTTCTCCGGAGACTCAGGGCAGCTTACAATGCATTAAGCAATAGCCTTTATACTATAGGGTCTCCTATATAGGGTATAGGGTCTCCTCCTTGAGCAGGGGGTTTGGCTAGAAGGTTTCTACCAACTCTGTTATTCTGTAATTCTATTGACTACTGAGTAATGTACTGGTGAGAAAAATGCTCACTTTACATGATATTTTCTTACTGCAGGAGTTTTTAGCTTAATAAACTTTTTTTTTTTTTTACAAATCAATTTTCTACTTCTTATGGAATTTTAGTCTGATCATTTAATTGTTGGTGAAGTGCTTCAAGAACAGATCACATTTTTATTTCTTGCATTCCATTCAAAATTAGTGCCATTAGGGTGGATAGAAAAATGAATTCAAAGGCACAAAGTAGTATACATCATTTTGAAACGTCCATGATCATCGTATCTCCATGTCTCCATGGCTCATCGTATTAGTGGCTGATATCTTTTACGGTATTGACATAGCCAATCATTTTTTAGTCAAGAAGATTACTTAAATAATCCTTCATTGGAGAGAAGCCATAAAAAGTCAAAGACAGAAGCCATAAAAAGCCAAAGACAGAGACATGCACAACTAAAAATAAAGATTTATTTGCTTCATATTTGTATAAATAACAGAATGTGGCATGATTCAGCTGACCTAGGCTTATATATATAAAAAAGAAACTAAGAAGGATTATATTTAGTTAATACTTGGATGGGAAATTGTCAGAGGTCCAACTGCAAAGAAGTAAAAAAAAATATTAGAAAGAACCAAGCTTATACTAGTGATGAGTATAGTTACAGTCACAAAAATAATGACTGTGGCTGGCTCAGGAATTCTGGGAGTTGAAGTCCACAAGTTATAAAGAGGCCACAATTCCCCATCTCTGATCTATCACCTGAGGAACAATCAAATGAAGGAGGTCATGGCAGTGGCCTGAAAAGAAATGAGGACTTTCTGGAAAGGAAGTTGACAGTTTAAAGGTTGGGGAATATAGGATGAAGGAATTTTGGGAGAAACAAGTGAGAATGAAGAAGAGAGATTGAAAATAATTGCTTTTATTTATTTATTCAATTGATGAACTGCTTTTCTCCAGAAGCTCAAGAGAACAAAGTATTCCCTCCTCCAATTTTCCCTACATAAGCCTCCTAGATAAATGGTTTCCCATAATTAAAGATGGCGTTTCCAAGTTTATCATCTTAACTCTTGTTAATGATGTCCCAATATCTTTTGAAAAGTCAACATATATAGTGTGCATAATATTTTTGTTTCATACATTATGTACTATCTTTGCAAATCAAGATTGTTTGAAGAGCTGTGGTGGCACAGTGGTTAGAATGCAGTACTGTACTTCAGGCTAACTCACTGCTCATTCCAGGAATTTGATCCTCAGCCTTCCATCCTTCCGAGGTCAGTAAAATGAGGGCCCAGATTGTTGAGGGCAACATGCTGACTCTGTAAACTGTTTAGAGAGGCCTATAAAGCACTATGAAGTGGTTTTGTTGTTGTTGGTTGTGAAGTTGTGTCTGACCCATCACAATCCCATGGACAACATTCCTCCAGGCCTTCCTGTCCTCTACCATCCTCTGGAGTCCATTTAAGCTCACACCTACTGCTTCAGTGACTCCATCCAGCCACCTCATTCTCTGTCATCCCCTTCTTCTTTTGCCCTTAATCTTTCCTAGCATTAGGCTCTTCTCCAGTGAGTCCTTCCTTCTCGTTAGGTGGCCAAAGTTTTTGAGTTTCATCTTCAGGACCTGGCCTTCTAAAGAGCAATCAGGGTTGATCTCCTCTAGGACTGACCGGTTTGATCTCCTTCAAGTCCAAGGGACTCACAGGAGTCTCCAGGACCATAGTTCAAAGGCCTCAATTCTTTGGCGCTCAGCCTTCCTTATGGTCCAACTTTCACAGCCATACATTGCAACTGGGAAAACCATAGCCTTGACTATGCGCACTTTTGTTGGCAGGGTGATGTTTTTGCTTTTTAGAATGCTGTCTAGATTTGCCATAGCTTTCCTCCCCAGGAGCAAGCGTCTTTTAATTTCTTGGCTGTAGTCCCCATCTTCAGTGATCTTGGAGCCCAGGAAAATAAAATCTGTCACTACCTCCAGTTCTTCCCCATCTATTTGCCAGGAATGAAGTGGTATATAAGTCTATTAATAAAGTGCTATTGCTATCATCATTTTAACTAAAAATATATTCTAAGAAGAAGAAAATGTACGGAATCACAACTCATATATCAAATGTCAGTTGAATCAATGCCAGTTCCATGAAATGAGAAATGAGTTCAGTAAATAAATGCTAATTATAATCTATTTCCACTGGATTTGTGTTTAGCTATATCTGTATGCAGGTGTGTCTGTAGATCTGCTATTTTAACTCTTGATAATTACAACCAATGTCATCAGTGGTTATAAAGTGGTATTAACACTTCACATAATTGTCTGCTTATTACAGCCAGATGGCTATAAAACAGGTTCAACACTCATTAGCTTCTTGAGATCATCCAAGGATGGCTAGAAGTAGCAAACCACTTCTGAAAAATCTTGCCAAGAAAATTGCAGGGCTAGGGTTAGAGTTAGGGTTCGGGTTAGAGTTAAGGTTAGGGCCCAAGCAGTCCAAGCAGTCTGGTACCTGCAGATACATGTCCTTCAGTGGTGGATTTCAAAAAAATTTACTACCGGTTCTGTGGGTGTGGGTTGGTGGGCGTGGCTTGGTGGGTGTGGCAGGGGAAGAATACTGTAAAATCTCCATTCCCATCCCAATCCAGGAGAAGGATACTGCAAAATCCCCATTTCCTCCCGATCAGTTGGGACTTGGGAGGTAGAGAATAGATGGGGGTGGGGCCAGTCAGAATTTTTACTACCAATTCTCCGAACTACTCAAAATTTCTGCTACCGGTTCTCCAGAACTAGTCAGAACCTGCTGAAACCCACCTCTGATGTCCTTGCAATTTTCTCAAAAGTGCTTTGTCATTTCCATTTTCCTAGGGATGGCCCAAAGTCACTCAATGGGCTTTGTGTCTAAGGCAGGCCTAGAATTCATTGTCTCTTGGGTTCTACTCTAGTGTTTTTAACCTCTATACCAGGAGTGTCAAACTCACGGCCAGTGGGCCGGATGCGTCACGTGCAGGTCCTGCCCCCGCCTGGTTTAGTGAAGGGGGGAAAAGTCCCGATATGTCACGTGATGCCACCGGGATGCCACGAGTTTGACACCCCCGCTCTACACTAAGCTGGTTAAAAGTATCAATACTTGTTCCAACATCTTACATTTTAGTCTCAACTCCCCAAAGACAAGGCCAAACAAAAATGGACACAATGATTTTGGAAATGGGATGATCTCCAAGTTAGTCTGGAACAACTGGAAAACTGAGAGCAAGAAATGGACAGATTTGCACATCACTCCCATTGATGTCAAAAGTGCTATTTTCAAGTAAGAAGTTTAAAGATTATAGTCCAGGAAGCTATCTAGTTGTCTTTTTGACTCATCTCAAGGATCAATTATTTATTTTGGCAACTGTTTCTAATTGGGGGCATGACTTGTCACTTAATCCCTTATATCCCTTAATCCCTTAATCCCTTGATTAAGATATAATCAAGAGCTGGTATCCCAAAGGCTTTGATAAAGGGTAAATTACTTTTTTTGTTAATGTGAGAACTATGATCAATATTGCAAGCTCAGAAGAAGGGTGACCAATTAATTTGTTCCTTTTCTCTGAAGAAGAACTTGCACTTTTTTACTCTAAAATACTGCTTTTGAGATCTGTTTGGACAGAAGGAATGATCCTTATCAACAGTGAAGTTCAGGAATAATGATCTCCATTCCAGGCATGGGCTTTCAAAAATAAAAGGGGAGAAAAAGGAGATTGATAGTCAAATCTTGATTTTAATTGATTTTAAGTAGCCATGAAGGGGTCTGTCTCTGAACTGTGTGTACTTAAACACACACTATATAACTAGGTTTAGTTACCTATGACCTTTTATATCACAGGCTGCTCAGGATGAGATAATATGTCTCAAAGTTGCTTTTTTCCCAAAAGGCATGGACTTTTCTTGAAGATGTTTTTCTTTTCATCCAAGAAGCTTCTTCAGTTCTGATAAAGTCCAGTTGCCTTTTGGGACAACCGTGACCTGGATCATTGAGAATCTCCATAGATGATGAAATATAATGGTTCTTTATCCTTTTTAGATTCGTAATAGAACTTGTGGGAATGTTGTAGCTATCCAGATTTTGATCTGTGTTCCTTTCTGACTTTTGTACATTGTATTTCATATTTTCTCTCTCCTTTACTTTTGTCCCTTTACCGTCCTCTAAATAGGAGTGAACAGATTTCAGGTCTTGGATTTACTTTGGAGTATATCTACCAAGCTTTCATGTAAGTAAATGCTTGGTAGATATAAGAGCTGCAGTGGCGCAGTGATTAGTATTGCAGGCTACTTCTACTGATCATCAGCTGCCAGCAGTTTGGCAAATTGAATCTCACCAGGCTCAAGGTTGACTCAGCCTTCCATCCTTCCAAGGTGGGTAAAATGAGGACCCAGATTGTTGTGGGCAATAGGCTGACTCTGTAAATTGCTTAGAGAGGGCTGTAAAGCACTGTGAAGTGGTATATAAGTCTAAGTGCTATTGCTATTGCTAAGTAGTGGCTACATTGTTTGTGATCAGATCAAGAATTTGCTTTCAGTTCAAGAACTGAGTAGAGACATCCATTCCTGACTCTTTCTCCCTTTGCCCATCCCCATTCTTCTCTGTATCAATAGATTCAGTTGTGATATTTTATTGTAAGGTCAAACAATGAGGCATGAGAAATATCTGCTGATCTACAAATATTGAAATAGATAGTATGTTCAATTAGGATAACACTGCTAAATATCACCTTTGCTATCAGAAGATCTAGATCTGTTCATTCCACCTCTACTTTAAAGTGACACAAGGAGTTGGGTTTCATATTAGATACTATTCTTCACTTGCCTTTCTTCCCATAGTTTGCATGTCACCATAGATCTATGTGTATTTAAGTTCTGCTTAATTAAAATACTTCTCTTAGAATAACAGAGTTGGAAGGGACCTTGGAGGTCTTCTAATCCAACCCCCTGCTTAGGCAGGAAACCCTACACAACTTCAGACAAATGGTTGTCCAATCTCTTCTTAAAAACTTCCAGTGCTGGAGCATTCACAACTTCTGGAGGCAAGTTGTTCCACTGATTTATTGTTCTAACTGTCAGGAAATTTCTCCTTAGTTCTAAATTGCTTCTCTCCTTGATTAGTTTCCACCCATTGCATCTTGTCCTGCCCTCAGGGACTAGATTGACTCCCTCTTCATTGTGGCAGCCCCTGAGATATTGGTATACTGCTATCATGTCTCCCCTAATCCTTCTTTTCATCAGATTAGACATACCCAGTTCCTGCAACCATTCTTCATATGTTTTAGCCTCCAGTCCCCTAAACATCTTTGTTGCTCTTCTCTGCACTCTTTCTAGAGTCTCAACTTCTTTTTTACATCGTGATGACACCTTTCCTAATGTTTTACAATATCATTTTAATAGATCAACAGTTCAAGAAATCAGAATAAACTTCTGGAGAAAGACTGATGTTGGCCAATAACCAAGGTATCGTACACTTTACCAAAGCAAATCTGGTGGATTTGAACTAGATTTGATTTGAACTAGATTTGAACTAGCAAGAACTAGAATACATTCTTGATATTTTAAAATAACAAATAAATCTGTAATCTGGAGATATTGGCTGTAAAAATGGGCTGTGGGAAGGAGTTAGGCCTATTTAGAATCTGATCTTGGGATAATGTTTATCCTACTGTTTGTTGGCATTCCAAAAACTTCCTCTTAAATCACCTTCAAGGATAAGCTGAATAAATTTGTAGGCTGCTAAAACTCTGTATAAAACATAATACTCTTTGCTTCTTGTAATGAAACCAAAGGAAGATGTCATTGGGTTTAGGGAGAAAAAAATCCTATTCCAATTCAGTGTCAGGGCACTGATTAATCCCATTCTGCTTTAGGGTAATCGCACCTTGATTTAGAGATGTGGATCGTGGCATTTTCCTTGTGTATACCTTTGTAAGAAAATAAACCCCGAAGATATTTTTTCTAAGAATAAAACTCATTTATTTGTTATAAAGAAAATAAAATATATAACTATCTAAATAATTAAATTGTTACATTTTGGCAAAGTTCTTGCCGGCTACCTCTCAGCAGCCAGACTTCTTGGCAGGAGAACAAAGAAAAGTGTGAAGTAGAAAGAAAGGAATGCGGATATACGTAGTTAGCTTACTGATAACAAACTTGGCAAGCTACGGAAAGTCTGACAGTCCAGAAATATGAGCTCAGCTGGTAAATACAAAAATGCAGTGACAGTTTCATTTATCTTCTAAAGGTTAAAATTGTTGACCTGCTTTTCAAGCCACTCATGGACATACAGTAGTGGCCAAAATTGTGGAAACCTTTTGGGAAAAGTGTATTTTCTAAAACTAGCTAATAACTCCACTTTTTTTTTTTTGAGTAATACCATAAAATTATGTATCAATGGAAAGATAATTTAATCAAGAATGTAATGCAATAACTTTTATGAAGGATTTGCTATTAGAATAGCATTTACAGTATAAAGAAGAAAAGTGAAACATGTAGAAAAAACAAGATATACAAAATTATCACCATAGAAAAAAACAAGATATACAAAAATTATCATGTCAGTTAATACTTAGTTGGGTAACCTTTAGCATGAATTACAGCCTTACAACGTCTTCCCATGGAGTGAACCAAGTCTTTTAGTTCTGCAACTGTTATAATGTGAAACCGAGATTGAATGATGGCTTCTATTAACTGGATTTTATTGCTAGGTCGCTTCTGACTATCAAGTTTCTTTAGTCGGCTCCATAGATTTTGAAATGGGTTAAGGTCTGGGCTATTCCCAAGCCATTCCAGCAGTGAAATATGATTATCTTGAAACTCCCTCCCCCAAAAAGTGATATTACAGGGGTGAAATCCAGCAGGTTGTGACAGGTCCTAGAGAAGTGGTAGCGGAAATTTTGAGTAGTTCGGAGAACCGGCAAATACCACCTCTGGCTGGCTCCAGAGTGGGGTGGAAATGGGGATTTTGTAGTATCCTTTCCCTGCCACGTCCACCAAGCCACATTCACCAAGCCACGCCCACAGAACCAGTAGTAAAAAAAAATGGATTTCATCACTGTGTTATTACCATCAAACCTCAAAAATACACTTTTCCCAAAAGGTTTCCACAATTTTGGCTGCTACTTTAGGTTACAGCACTTCAGCAGAAGAACCAGGGTGCATGTTTTCAGAGGTTTCCGTGATCAGGCAGAATGTTCACTCCTTGTTAAGCATACACAGAGCTGAGACTTCACAGTTTTGTTCAGGCAATAATGTAAATATATCTACAGGAAGGACAGACCTTCTAATGTAATTGAGAGAACAAACGTGTGCATGCTATTCAGAAGTTAACTCTCATAAACCAGTGGGGATTACTCCTGGTTAATTGAATAGAAGAACAGCGCACAGCAACCCCAAAGTTTGTATTGCTGAATAAGGGATAGTGTTAAGGGCAGAGACTTGGCAGTAACATCATTTATGCATTCTATAACTTTCTAGCTCTATCATTACCTGTCTGTCAGTGTATCTATCTTATCTATCATCTACCTACCTACCTACCTACCTACCTACCTACCTACCTACCTACATACATACATACATACCTATCTATCTAATCTATCTTCTGCCTGCCTGCCTGCCTGCCTGCCTGCCTGCCTGCCTGCCTGCCTGCCTATCTATCTATCTATCTATCTATCTATCTATCTATCTATCTATCTACTATCTATCTATCTATCATCTGCCTGCCTGCCTACCTAATTCCTATCATCTATCTATCTATCTATCTATCTATCTATCTATCTATCTATCTATCTATCTATCTATCTATCTATCTATCATCTGCCTGCCTGCCTATCTAATTCCTATCATCTATCTATCTATCTATCTATCTATCTATCTATCTATCTATCTATCTATCTATCATCTGCCTGCCTATTATCTATCTATCTATCTATCTATCTATCTATCTATCTATCTATCTATCTATCATCTGCCTGCCTGCCTACCTAATTCCTATCATCTATCTATCTATCTATCTATCTATCTATCTATCTATCTATCTATCATCTGCCTGCCTATTATCTATCTTTCTATATTCTATCTATTATCTATCTATCTATCTATCTATCTATTATCTATCTATTATCTTCATTGCCTGCCTGCCTACCTAATTCCTTCATCTATCTATCTATCTTCTATCTATCTATCTATCTATCTATCTATCTATCATCTGCCTGCCTATTATCTATCTATCTATCTATCTATCTATCTATCTATCTATCTACCTACCTACCTACCTACCTACCTACCTACCTAATTCCTATCATCTATCCATCTATCTATCTATCTATCTATCTATCTATCTATCTATCTATCTATCTATCATGTGCCTGCTGCCTGCCTCTTATCTATCTATCTATCTATCTATCTATCTATCTATCTATCTATCTATCATCTGCCTGCCTGCCTATTATCTATCTATCTATCTATCTATCTATCTATCTATCTATCTATCTATCTATCTACCTACCTACCTACCTACCTACCTACCTACCTACCTACCTACCTAATTCCTATCATCATCTATCTATCTATCTATCTATCTATCTATCTATCTATCTAATATATATCTACCTACCTACCTACCTACCTACCTACCTACCTACCTACCTACCTACCTAATTCCTATCATCTATCTATCATCTTTATCTTCTCTCTTTCCCTCTCTCTCATTTGTAATCTCCTTTATAAATTACCCTTTTTCTTAGATTTCAAAATATTTCTAACACTTATTTATACATTCATTACATGCTTTATATTATCTTTATTTTTTGTAAAATCACAAAGGTTCATTACTTAATGCTCCCGCTTTCTATTTATTTCACCACAACCACCCTATGAATTAGGTTGAGATGAGAAACAGGGACCAACCAAAAGTCACCCAACTGGCTTTCTTGTCTAAGAGAGGAAGAAAACTCGGGTCTCTTGGTTTTAGCCCAGCATCTTAGCCACTATATCAAAATGGATTTCCACAGAAGAAGTAAAGGAGGACAAATTTCAGAAAACAACATCTCACTGTGCATTAAAAACTTTGCTCCTTTTCTTATGAGTTGTGATGACATACACATATCTCAACTTTTGTCTTTGATGGCAGATCGGATCTTCTGGTTGCATTTACAGAATTTGGCCATTATCCCAGTGCTCCATACTGGGATAGAAGATTGGAGGAATATAGATACATGATGATAAATAGATAGGAGTTAGATAGTTAGATAGATAGATAGATAGATAGATTAGATAGATAGTTGTTAGATGTTAGGTGCTAGGTGTTAGGTTTTAGGTGATAGGTGATGGCTGGATGGCTGGTGGATGGATGGTATGGATGATGAATGGATAGATAGATAGATAGATAGATGATAGATCTATCTAGATAATCTATCTATCTAATCTATCCATTCATCCATCCATCCATCCATCCACCAGCCATCCAGCCATCACCTATCACCTAAAACCTAACACCTAGCACCTAACATCTAAACATCTTCTATCTATCTATCTATCTATCTATCTATCTATCTATCTATCTATCTCCTATCTATTTATCATCTATGTATCTATATTCCTCCTATCTTCTATCCCAGTATGGAGCACTGGGATAATGGCCAAATTCTGTAAATGCAACCAGAAGATCCGATGCTGCCATCAAAAGACAAAAGTTGAGATATGTGTATGTCATCACAACTCATAGAGAAAAGGAGCAAAGTTTTTAATGCACAGTGAGATGTTGTTTCTGAAATTTGTCCTCCTTTACTTCTTCTGTGGAAATCCATTTTGATATAGTGGCTAAGATGCTGGGCTAAAACCAAGAGACCCTGAGTTTTCTTCCTCTCTTAGACATGAAAGCCAGTTGGGTGACTTTTGGTTGGTCCCTGTTTCTCATCTCAACCTAATTCATAGGGTGGTTGTGGTGAAATAAATAGAAAGCGGGAGCATTAAGTAATGAACCCTTGTGAGTTTACAAAAAATAAAGATAATATAAGCATGTAATGAATGTATAAATAAGTGTTAGAAATATTTTGAAATCTAAGAAAAAGGGTAATTTATAAAGGAGATTACAAATGAGAGAGAGGGAAAGAGAGAAGATAAAGATGATAGATAGATGATAGGAATTAGGTAGGTAG